>JACXSJ010002876.1:0-34854 GCA_014851325.1 Pentalonia nigronervosa
TAGGTATAGAATATACCAGATACCACGAGACATTTGTTTGAAATTAATAATGATATGTAGACATGTACTATATTATGTAATAATTTATTAATTTGTAAAATTAAATGTAAATTTGAAAATTTTTTTTGGTTATTTGATAGTAAAAAAAGGCGTATACTAAATTAGGGGCGGCATATTTATAATTGCTCCCCCATACATTATCCCTTAATACGGCCCTGGTCAAAATATTTATTAAGTACTATTATATGTATTAACTATACTCTAATAAAAATATATTTTATGTATATATAATATATCTGTAAGGTACTCTCCTAGTTTTCAATGTATTTTGTATATTTTGGTCAATATTTATAAAGTAAAATAATATTTTTTTATTTGTATGTTGGAGGACTTAAAAGATATTTAAAGGGAATAAGCCAGTTCCCGATTTCCACCAATGCCTACGTTATGTGAGAAATACGCACGTAGTTACGTAATTTATAATCGTACATTTGTAACTCAAGTTATTTATGCTTAGACCTCTAATACCTAGGTAAATGTTTCATTTTTTTAAAGAAAAAGAAAGGTCCAATCCTTTGCCCACTTAATAATAATTACTTGTCAGTAACTTATAAATAAAAATATTCACGTTTAATAATTATAAAGGTAGTGTTGACTGTTATTCGGGTCATAAATGTAGGTACATTTTGATCATAATATAAGTACCTATACGTATACATCTACTCTTGGTTTGAATACTCTACTATTGTTAGTAAATATAAAATAGGTATGTAATTATAAAAATTGTCTACAAAAAAAAAAAATTATATTCCTAAATAATAAATTATGAATAATATTATGATAACTGAAAAATGTAAAATCAAATTATACCTTTTTTTTTAATCGTGCGCGAGGAAATATATTTGCACATTACAGCCTCCCTTCCCCGTGGGCATCGTTTATTGACATATGATAATTTACGTTTTACACAGAACTGGAGGCTCTATCCTCCTAATTTGGTCTTAGACCCACGTTTTAACCTTAACTAAGTAATAATAGTTGTTTGTCTTTCCCTTCTTTTCAGTGATGAAATTGGCAATGGTTCTCCAATCTTCCACACTCCGTAGCATTAGGCTGATGATTCTGTCTGGTGAAAGTTCCTCGTCTAACCTAAACTCGACTTCCATCCTTTGTTGGTCCCACATAGTACATTTGAATATGGTGTGTTCGGCATCATCTTGATCATTTTTACAATATATACATTTGCCGGACTCAGTCCTGTTTTTATTCCACAGATAGTTTGCAAACATCCATGGCCGCTAAGGAAATGTATAAGCTGCAGGCACGTTAACGCGTGTTGATGGTCTCTAGTAACCCAACATTTAATTTCAGGTATAAGTCGATACGTTCATCTTCTGTTGGTGCTTATATCCCATTTTTCTTACCAACTTCTATATAATTCTTCTTCTCTTGAGCCAGTTGTTTTGATGTTCCTTCCTTCATTCTCTCTCATACATGTATGTCCGTAGTTTTATTACTTTTTCGATCGGCAGTATTCCAGTTATGGAGTTAATGGCATCCTCGGAAACTATACGATAGATCCTACCTATTCTTAGACCGATCTTCCTCCAGACTCTAGCCAGTATCACCCGATACTTCGTGATTTTTGCCGCTTCTGTCCATATTGGCCAAGCATATAGCATTATGCTGTTCACAATTAAAGATATCAATTTTCTCTTGACACTTGTTGGGCCACCTACCTCGGCATTAGTCTGTCGAGTGCTTTTGTCGCCATTTCAGCCTTTTCCGCCACCTTTATTATATGAGCTCCAAATTTGAGTTTTGTGTGTAGCTCTACTAGATATCTTAATGACTCTCGATCTTGATTTTGTGGTCATTCACCACTATTTGTGGCCGTTGAAATGCCCGCTTACCAGTCAGCATTATCACTTCCGTCTTCTCTGAAGCCAGCTATAGTCTACAGTTCTCTAGCCAGTTTGCTATGTCTTCTATTGCTGTATTCATGATGTACTCTAGTTCCGGTCCTCCCTTTACCACCACTACAATTCCGATATCGTCAGTGAAGCCTACTATGGTGCATCCACGTGGCAGTTGAAGTATGAGGAGACCGTTATACATGATGTTCCACAGGATCAGTCCTAGCACCGACCTTTGTGGAACACCGCAGATAACGACTCTGGAGGAGAATTCGCCGTTCTTTTCATACAATAGGGATGATCTATCCGATAGGTAACTCCTTATTGACTTGAGGCGGTACCCAGGAATGCTTTTCATAATCAGCGCTGAGTCTATTTTTAGCCAAGGCACATTGTTGAAGGCGTTCTTGATATCTAGCATTACCAACACGCATAACTTTCTGCTCTTTGTACTTCTCGTGGTTACCTCTCTTGCTACACTTATTATTTTCGCCATTGCATCCATTGTAGATATTCCTTTGCGGAACACGTATTGATTTTCCGCCAGCTTGTTTTCAGAAAATGTTCCTCGATCCTCTGACAGATAAGGTGCTCGAAGATCTTTCCGGTCGTGTTTAACAAACAAATGTGTCTGATGTGTAAGATCATGGCTGACCAATCGGCTTCGATCCTTTTTATAGGAGAACTAGCCTCGCAATTTTCCATGCTTTTGGGAAAATCCCAGTATGTAGACATGTGTTGTACAGCTCGAGGAATTCTCATGATTTTCCGATAATGGTTGCTCGGAGGATCTCGTTTGGGATTTCGTTTGGTCCTGGAGATTTATCGGTTGGTAATCTTTTTGCTGCTTAAAAAAATTATATTCCTAAATAATACGTTATGAATTATATTACAATAACTAATAAACTAAAAATGTAAAATCAAATTATGCCTACATGGCTAAATTACGGAGTGATCCATTAAACGCGTAAGACACTCATTATTTTAGAAAACACTAACGTTTTTAAAAATACTTTTCTTATATCATTTTAAATCGTATTATAAAACACCATTTTTTGAAAAAAAAATTATATATTTTACTATTTTTATCATTATCGTTTTTAAATTTTTACTCTTTTGAATGACAAAATTATACGTTTTAGATTCTGAGCAGAGCGCTGTACCTATATTTGATAGTTAATAAATAACCATTCAGACGATTTTGATTCATAGTTAGAAAAACCACCATCAGAATGACCACTTACAAAATTTAAACTGCTAAGCAAAACTTTAACTTCCTATAAAATAAGTGAGCATTAAAAATTTTTTATTTCAAAAATTACATTTTTCTTTTAACAGCAACAATTTTAATAAGAACAACCTTTTTTAAAGGAATCTGATAGGTTCGGCTATTGATTACAAATAATCAAAATCTGTAGTGATTGGCGAACACACAACATTTTTTTTTGTCCAAACAAGATTTTTTTAAGGCAGTATAAGCATAGTCTATTAGGAGAGCATTGCCCCTCCCCCAACATAAACACGCCTATTCTTATATAACTTATATCAATACAAATATTAACTACCAATACTCTATATACTCAATAGCTAATCAATTATTGTGCACTGAACGAAAAAGGGACGTAATATTAAAAAAAAAAGTACATTGGATTGATAAATTTAAATATAAAAATATTTCCGATGAAGGAGGTAATTGGTATAACAAATTGTTGTTCATAATTAATATACTTTAAGTACCTGAACGTTAAATAAATAAAAATGGTTTTATTTTATTTATAATGACTGTTTATTAATATAAAAATCCGAATTTTTAATTTAACGTACGAAGTTAATTTTATTAACAATACATTTTATTGTGCTGGCAAAGTCTGATTATTTATTTAATGTGTATGAATTATTGATTCAGTGTCATAGATAATTCTATCAATAAATTGTTGTAATTGATTCAATGGATAGGTTTTGTCGAATTAATGAATACAATACTTATTTACAACTATATTTATTGCATAAATGAATTTAAATTATAAATCTAACGAATATATTTTTATTACATATTAATTTTGTAAGATACTAAAAAGTGTTACGTTTGAAATTAGTGCTATGAACTTAGCAATTCTTAACTCCAAGTAAATATACTATTTTTAAAATATAACAACATATAGGTAAATATTATCACCTAATAGATACCTATAAATTAAAAATGATCACAATTTCTTTCAATGTCGTTTGAATATTTTGATTTATAAGTATGTATCTATTAATGTTGAAAAATCATAAACCAAAGAGAAAGAGGTTAGTTAATAATTGTGATGAAATAAAATTAAATAGACTAAAATCAATATGTTTATTATATTTAGAACAAAATTGAAGAATAAGATTAAGATTTTCAAAACTTACAAATTATCATAAATTTTTTACCTGTCTAACTGTTTATATAATTTACTTACAATATAAGTTTTATAATAATAATAAAATACTTTTTGTAATTTGTAATATAATAATAAAATTATAAAATAATATAATAAAATACTTTTTGTAATTAATAATGTAATAATAAAATTATAAATACATCAAAAAAACTGCAAACTTCCAGTATATTTTTTTAATTTTTATAATAGATAACTATTATACTAAAATATGAATGTTAAAATTTAAAAAATACTTTAAATAGATTCTTTATATGTAAATATTCTAAAAGAATATGCACTTTAAAATAACTCTGGTGCCTTTAAAATTATAAAAAACATTCTAGAAATGTATAAAACAAATTCAATTCTTCTGGAAATTGCATGTCAAAAAGATATATAGTTTTAAAACATGTAAATATCTAATGTTTTTAAAATTATAACATACTCCCTCGACGTAAAGAAAGATATCTTTAACTGTGAAAATATCTTCCCCAAAGCAAAAGAGTGAAAGCTGTACTGAAGTTTCCGTTTTTCTAATATGTTTAATGTGATCTTCTACAACTTGTTGAGTTTCACCGACAAAAATTACAGATTCTTGCGAATCTTTGATGATGAATTTTGTTGTTACCTTTTTATTTGTATTTGGATCGATTCGAATTATTTTATTAGTCGGGACAAAATGACCACGCAATGCCCAAATTATAGCAGCATCGCGTCTATCTAAAACACATTAGTAAAACATTTATTAGGTGCAAAAATCATTTAAAAATATGATTTTAATTTACTCTCTGATATCCTAATATTAGTCTTTAATGAGTCAATAAGTTTTTTATCATTCCTATTTTTGATATGATTTTTTTAAATAGAAAAGATACGATAGCATTGAAATATCCTTCCCATATTCCAAGAAGAGTATCACCTTGACTAAATGCTACTTCAAAGTCCATGTCAATCTAAAAAATTAAAAATGTATTTAAAAATTTTCGGTAATTTATTTTTTTATTATTGTCGATTAAAAAGTAATTTGTAATGTCAAATTACTTGAAAATTGAATACAAGATTTCTCATAACATATTTTTAACGAAAATTAAAAGAAAAGTTGAATGTAAGTCCACAATAGTTTTTTATAAGTGTCTAAATTTAGAACTCCGTCCAAAATTCATCAAAATATCAAACATTTGCAAATTATTTTGTAGTTAAAAATGTTCAATTTTTATATCTAAGAATTGAAAATTTAAAACAAGGTTTCTTGTAAATGTTAATATTGTAATCAAAAAATTTAAAAATGCATTTATTACATAATTGATTTTTATAAATATTTTAAGTTCAAATTTGGACGAAATAAGATATTTATTTAAAAAATAACAATGTTAATTATTTCGTTGTAATTTAAAAGTATTTTTCGTGAGTGTTTGACATTTTTATAGTGTATTATTATATTTTATTATATACACAATGACGTTTTCAAATGCAATGTTTTCGGAAAAAAATAATTTAACTTACTGTAATCTTAATAGTAAATTGAATTAAAACGAAAACTAGAAGAAACTATGATGCCAATGAGGATTAAGTTGTCTATCATTCCATTAGGTACACGATACAAATACTACTTTTTAATTAAATATTTTCTCCTTATCCATAAAACAGTACCTATGGTAGTATAACACATATTTATTATTATTTTATGTATTCTATAATTTAAAATTATAACATTTATTAATTAAATGTTTTTTTAAGATTTCACTGAAGCTATATTTTAACGATTACCTACATATATCAAAAATATCATCGCATGCGTATGGGCCCCTATATATTATACATGATTGGGCTCAACCATAAAAAATGTAAAATAAAATAAATCAATTTGTATTTCTTCCCTTAGTCTTTTCACAGGAACACAAAATGACAAAACACGACACATTTTTTTGAAACAACATTTTTTTTAAAAACACAGAAATTTATTTTGGAAAAAATAGACAGAGCACACTACTAGCATATGCAGTGTAAAAACACTAAAAATAAATCGCAATGGGGAATGACAACTTAGTTGTTGATAACAAAACTGTTTACATTATTAATAAAATGTTGTTTTATTGATACAGAATTAAAAAATAACATTTTTTAATATAATGCACTAGGTTTTCCATGTTTATAAATTAAATTTTCAACTTAATTATAAAAAATACATTATCCCAACAACTATAAAGTTTATTGATATAATATGCTTGTTTTAATTATTCATTACCAAAATAATCATTTTGATAATTACAATTATTTAACATAACAATACGTTAATAAATAACGTATTATTCAATTCAATAAACTTATACATTGATTTCATAAAAATTTTTTTACAAAATACTATTACTGTTTATTAATAAATTAAATCAATACATTAGTATATCTATTTAACTTATTAAAGTAATAAACTTTGTATTTATTATTTCAATGTCAAAAATTATTATTTTAATAAATACTTTGTATACAACTGATTAAAAAAAAATATTCTATTCACAAATACAAATTTATTATATTAATAATTATTATTAATTATCAATTAACATTATTTTATTGGAATAGTTTAAAAATACGTTGAGTCAATTAAAATGATCAATAAATGCCATTTGTTCATAATATAAACGACTTTTTTTTCAGTGTAAATATAAAACATTTGGAGGAGACGTTTATTTAATATTTGCGAGCCTAGCCTCCTCTTCATCAATGAACTACAATTAATTATATAATGAATACACCATCTATACAGTATACTGTGTGTTATAAATTAATAATATTATATAAGTTATAATAGGTTAGCCGAAAGCGCGATAATATGTAGGTTTTAGGTTAGCTACCTTACAGGTAGGTATATTATCGTATAATACACAATATTTAGATTATAGTTGTATTACTGTAGTAGACACTATATTATACAGTAGTTGTCTATAAATATACAATAGTTTAGTAAGTCTGGTACCTACAGTTCCAAAACAATGGCCAATGACGAAAAATATTATTTCCGTCTAATTGAATGGCCCTGAAAATGAAAACCAAATGAACATAATAACCAACGACTATATACATAATATAATAATATATAATGACGACGGGAAAATAAATATAACGGTGTGTAGGACGGGAGCCGTTGGACGAGAACGGATTTTCTGAACAGTTTGACGAGTATTAATATTATAATGATGATAAGATAACATTGAAATTTCAAACTATCGTACAGTAAGTTGTAGTTGTCCTATTGCCCCACCGTCAACTGATCCATCATCGGTGAATACTACTCGTTCATCCGGCCAACACTAGTTCGGGCTGTTCCACAGCAGAACTTCTTTCGCCCCATTTACCTGAATACCTGATCTATTATGTCCTATACATGTATGTATGTATCTATCACCGCCGTCGCACCTGCGTAGACTACAAAGTTCCGTTATTTTATGTATATTATATTGTTTTAATTATAATATCCGTTGAGAGCTTTCCTAACGATAGCTCTACTTTAATTATTTTTCATCTGGGTTGTGTACTAAGGAAACAAGTTTTTAATGTGTGTAATTTACTATTAAAAAAATTGACTACGTCTTAGTCTGATAACAAGAAAAAATAACTGTTACATTATCATGACAGACCTATATATTATATACCTACTACAGTCTAAAGTATCACCTTTTATATATTAATGTATGTGTACTGTGTACAGACTAAAATTGTGAGTTATTAAAATTAATAGTACATATATACCTATAGGCTATAGAAATCAAACATCCGAAAGTCTGAACATCAAAAAGTAATACAAATATTAAATAATATATGTAATAAAGTCCACTAATAGGATGCAATAGTGGACTTGCGCACAAAGCAATCGTTTTCCCCCCATCGACCAAACGTAATTTTGCATTTGCACATATCCTGTATAGTGTAATGTTCAGCGTAAAACAAATATATTTCGCTAATAATCATTGTCTTCGAATAATGAATGTTTAGAAGTTGGTAATATTATCATAGTTAAAAATATGGGGCATATTATATTATATATTTATATACCTACTCATACCGTTGCACAACCAAATTCATTAGAACGTTTAAATTGTATTGGCAATGCATTTTTATTACAAAAGTTTAGTGTAAACAAAGTTGCTTATTTTGTATCAAAAGTATGTTGTCGAAAACTGTGTTTCGGAATTCTGACGAAAACTGACATTTATCTTAGACGTATAAATATATTTATATATGTGTATGCTATTTATATAGAAATTATGTTATATATTATGTATTTATGTCTCGTAACCTATTCCCATACGACAGAGATCATGTGATCTATTAAGTTATTATAAAAGATGTATCAAAACTCGGTAAAGGTACACCGCTATCATAAGTTACGGTAATTAATGTACCTACTACAGATGTATTATAGTACAAGTTATAATCTAGGTACTGTCGAATCCGATGTAATAAGATTATTATTTATTAATGGTTTATGTATTGTACTACTGTTATATTAGTTATACGCGTAATAATTAATATTGTTCCTTAATAATAATATATAGTGCCCTAGAATGCATAAAACGGTATTGTGATGCACGTTGGGACTTCAGCGCAACTATCAAGCTGTAGATCTATTAAAAAGCTACCAACCAATACCTGATTTAATCAATAAAAGTTTCAGGAAAACACGTTAAAAATATAAAAATATAAATTAATGAATACCTATTGGCTATTACGAACTTATATGGAAATTCATGATGAATACCTATACGGCTACACATAGAACAAACACGGCTTAAGTACTGCTTGGTAAAATAATTAATAAATAATTTTATAGTTACACAATTATAATTTTGATAAAAAAAATCAAATTGTTAATGCCCAGGTAATCTACCCACTTAATACCTTTAGGCACTAAGAATTTTCATAAATTATTTAATGAAATGAAAAAATAAATAAATCGTCTTTGAAATGCCACTCGTTGTGGCATCCTCTGGATGATGTTTAGTATTTTTTTTATTCAAATAAAAACAATTTGGACCGAATTTTCATGTACCTATAAATGTTTATAGGCAATGGTAATATGGTAATGTATATAATGTATATTGTATTATACATGTAGGTAACTATAATTAAAAAAGCATTGGGTCCTGTTTACACACAAAATACTTACTACAGGTACTACCAGAAAAAATACCTAAACTCTAATATTGGAAACAATATATTAATATAGTTACATAATTATTGTTAATGCACAACATGGAACATTTGCCCGCCCACCACACACCCCCCCCCATGATAATATTATAATGTCTATAATAGTGATTAATGGTGCAACAAAAATGGTACACAATGACAATGTGTACATTATTGATTATTATTTATTACGATTTATGATATTATACTTGGCGACGACAATAAGGAAAACAAATAATATATTTCGCGACCATGCCCGATATCGTTATTCAATATTAATAATTATTATCGACGTTTAATGACGTTTCACCTGTACTCTGGAGTACCCGTCTAAAATATTATAATTCACTAAGATGACGGAACGCGGTGCGGTATACAAGTATAACATTGTTATTTATTGTAATACATTAAATTGCCTGTAAGAAAGTGCGCGCGCACCGCGGATGTTTTGATCGGATTGGCCCCAGGCAGTCGGGCGGCGGTCAAATCATATGTTTTTTATTATTGTTTTTGTTCCGCGCGCGTGTGATAATAACCGTGGCCGCGGCGGCGTTTGGCCGGACTGGTGGTCGGCGGGTGGCGGTACACTCACACACGTACACTGACACACGCACTGTGTGTATTTACTGTTTTCCTTTGTTCCGCGCGCTCGGCCGTCGACGACGTGCGTACTGTGGTCTATACTCGAAACGCAATAATAATCGCTCGTGTTCTCGTGTCCTGTGTGGCGACTTTTTTTTTATTATTGATGTAATATATTTTATATTTTTTGCCGTACGCATATAATATTATTGTTATTATCGTGTACAACAGTACGATATCTAATACATAGTATAATGTATAAAATATAATTGTTATTTAAAAACAAAAAAACAATAGTTTATAAATTATAATATAATATCCAGGCGTATCTATGTGTGTGTATTATAATAGAATATATGATAACTATATGAGTATGCTGTGATGTTTTCGTACGAAAAAGAAATATAATAGTATAATACGTTTGTCATTTATTTCGTCATTTTTGCTGCTGTTTTCGGAGTCCCGAGTCGTTGTCGTCGCAGAACATTGCCAAAGTCGAACGAACGGTCGCGACGGAGACACATTCACGGTTACTATTTGATTTTGATTTATTTATGTAGTGCTTACAATATATTTATATATAACTATAAGTTATAACTGTATAAACGTCTTTACCCACAGGGTCCAGATCAAGAGTTGTGCGTAGGCGTCGAGGATTAAAACAATAATATAATAATATATATAGTATAATAGTAGTAATAAAGGTCGTGTGCCAAAAAAAAAAAGTCAACTCCACAAACTGCCTTACATGTGCCGCACACAATGTCGTGGTTCAATTTTTGCACAGAGAACTTGCAAAAGAGGTGCTGTCGGTACCTCCTGCAGAGATACGTCGGACGATTCCTTGAGCACAAAATTGAGTCCGACCAACTGTCCATAAATGTGCTGGACGGAGCTGTATCTATTGAAGACATTGTACTTGATGTCCAGGTTAGTTTTCCGTTTTATTTCCTTGCACATTTGACATCAGCTGTGCTGATATTATAAACAATAGATTACTAAATGTGTGTTACATTTGACTGATTACATCGTTAACAATGATTCTATTGGTAATAGGTAGATTATATTATATCCATTGTCCACACATTTCATTTACTTATTATTTATCTTGTAAAAATAAATTTTAAATGGCTATCCTATTAAACATTTAGGTAATAACTTTTGTTGTTATTATGCAGCACTATTAGTTTTTACTTTTTATCAGTTAACAGTATCCCCACACTGTAGGTACTGCCTACTCTACTTAGGTATATTTTAATTATGGCTAAATCATTAATGTTTGAAAATTATTTAAAATTCTTATTCAATTCCTATTGGTACAATACTAAATGTTTAAAATAAATAATTTAATAGACATACATTTAGGAACTCATGATTTATATTTTTAATTAAATGTGTGTATGTTAAGGCCCTGAACGATGTAGGAGATGAACATCAGCTACCATTTGAATTTGTCAATGGTAGTGTGCAAAAAATATCTCTTTCAGTACCATGGAGGAACATGCTTAAAGAATCCAGTGTAATACACATTGAAGGGCTCAGCCTTACTGTTAGACCAAATGTAAAAGAAACTGAAGGTAAACTAAACCTGAGCAAAACTTGATTTTTCTAATATATCAAAAATATTATCCTAAGTTTTTTTTTTTCAGGAATACCTAGTTCTATGTTGGAATCTGTTTGGTCGTCTATGTCAAATAGTGTATATTCTTCGCCAGATAGTGATTATGAAGAAAGTTTTGATAATGCATCAGAATCTGAACAAGTTTCAGGTCTAGAAGTATTCACTCAGGCCATAGAATCTAGTAAATTTGAATTAAATTATTTAATTTAATATAAGTAGTAGGTGGTTTATTATAGAGATGCCTTACCAGGATTGTATAATTAAACAAGTACTAAACATTTAATGAATAAATAGTAAGCTAATTGCCCCTTAAACATAATTTAGAAGACTGTCACTGCTCCATTAAATATTTTTGTCCAATTTAACTTATCAAATTTTTATGTAACTCAGTAGAGGTGTACATAATAATTTTATGTATTTTTGACATTTTAGTATTGAACAGAATAAAAGTGAAATTTTCAAATACTGTGATAAAGTTAGAATATATGCCAGATTTTATGAAATTAGGATTAGGATTACAACTGCATATTATAAGGTAAGTAAAAAATTAAATTTCCAGATTATTCAATTTAATCTTTGTTCTTACAGTTTAGATTATATTGATGAAGTGGCAGATGAATCAAAAGAAGGGATATTATATGATAGCTTAGCTTTTCTAACTAAAAAGTTAATAATTGAAGGTGTGTTCTTGCAGACATATGAGTTTAAATGTCCAAAACCTAGTACTAATAATGAAAAACCCGTAAGTCATTTAAAATTAATTATTTGTTAAACTGTTAAATATTGAATTTTTTTTAAGTGCTAAAAAATGTTTTATATTCAAGATTCTGAGTTATGTATAAGTTATACATAAATGGTGTTTGTTATTTATAGTCTTTTTTGTGAAAGTTTTTGGGTCAGATGAAGTTTCCTTAAAGTTTTATTGATTAAAATTATTGTTTAATTGTATTTTTTTAGTAATACACAAAATAGTAGCATTTTGAGTAAATGTCAGCAAACTCAGCCTTATACTCAGAATCTTTTGTCAACTTATTTACTAATTTTTTTTTATCTTTATTAAGAATTCAAGAATAAACACAACAGAACCAATAACTATTGCTGAACTTACTGGTTCTCAAATTATCCGAATGGTACTTAAACATAATCCTAGTCTTCCTGGTCCAAAACTGAGCTTGGAAATAAACTTTGGACCTCTTAATATTATTTGTTCTCCAAGACAACTGTATTTAGTCATAGAAATCTTGCGTGGCATATCTAAGCCACTAATAGAACAAAAACTAAGTGCTCCTGTACAAAAACCAATGAGTGAATCAGACTTTAATCGTATAGAATTAGATTTATTTAATCATGTTGAGTCTAGACCTGATGCTGATGCTGGTTTAAGAGGAATGCAAGGGTGGTCAAATTTGCAAGGTAATTTACAATTTAGGTAATGTTTTTATTTTTTTTTGGACGTATTAGATAATTTATAAATCATATACTTAGATGATGAAGAAGAATTTTTTCCATTACAAGGTGCTAAAAGTAAAACATTTGCACCAAGCATGAATTCATCAATGACTTCTAGTATGAGTAGTGTAGCTAGCAGGTAAATAAATATATTCAAACACATTTTGTTAAACTATTAATACTTGATATTTGTTTAGTAAATCTGAATTATCTTCACGTCATATTAAGCATAGAAATAAAGGTAAATTTTTTTAAAGTTATCAATTTTTTTTTTTTTTTGTAATTTTAATAATTTTAATTTTAGGTAAAAATGAATGGTTAGGCGAAACAAATCATTTTAATATACAGTTAACTTCACTGTGTGTGGCTTTGCTTCATGACGATATTCTTGCTGTTTGTCCGGAGACCGATGTTATTACACAATGTTCTCTGAATAAGATGCGTAAAATATCTCATCAATATCTTATGGCTGTTCAAAATGCAGACATTATTAAAGATAATGATAAGATTACTAAGTCTATAGAAATAAATCATTTGAAGATTGTGGCTACAAATGTGATTTTGGAAGGCGATGAAAAAACTAACGAGACTGTAAAAGATGTTAATATAATTGCTTCAGGATCTGATATATTGTTAATGGAAGTTCTTGTTGAAACTACAGATGAACCAACTCAATATATTCCGGTAATATGTTTTTCTCATTGTTAAATTATAATTAGTTTTGATATTAAAACTTTGATATTGACAGATTTTAAAATTTGTCCAAGTTGACAAGTGTTCTCCAAAAACATCAAATATATCTAGTCATCAGCCAGACATTCAAATTCAATTCAAACATAATACTAAGTCTACAAGATATAGTAATCCAGTCTCTTCAGAAATAAAGTAATTTTTTTTTAAATCATGTTTAAATAATTTTAATTTTGTGTAGAATATATATATTTTTTGTTTGAATTAATGAAAAAAAAAATTTAATTACTATAGTCATTCAGTAGTTTTGTAACAATTTTTTTAAAGTTTGTTTTTAAAATTTAATTTTTACAATTTTAATTTATATATGGTAGTTATTATTATTTCTAATACACACTTTTTTTACTTTGCTGTGATATTGCTTAGAGTAATTGTAGGTCAAAATTGATAAATGGTCATTATATTATTTCATTTTAAGTGTTTAAAAAAAAGTTTTGTCATTAATAATATCAGTTTTAATACATTAGTACTTTTATGGTACTTCAAAATAAATAAAGAAGAAAATTAAGGACAAGGTGTTCAAATGTTAATACATCATTATTCCCATTTAGTATAAATAGAAATAAATGTTATATTGTATACATTTTAATTTTCAATTAAAGCTGATAGAGTAGATTTTTATACCTACAGTTCATAAAATGAATAGATAATAAAACATTGAAATTTTAGTTGCACTGAGGCAGTTTAGATTTGCAGTGAAATGGTGGGTTGTGTATGATAATATTAATGCCAAGGGCCAAGATATAGTTCATTTATATAAAAATCTTTTAAAATTTGTATTATTTTTGTTTTTAAGTATTTTATATTCTATTGTATATCCATTATATTTTTTATGTTAATATTCTCACATTTTTATCCAACATATTTTCCAGGATAACTATGCAAGAAGCATTTTCTGAAGTTGATATTTCAATTATTAATCGCTTATCAGCATATATTTATAATCCAGATTTCAAGGTTTCTAAAAAAAGTACACTCAATGTATGATAATTGTATTATATATAAACAAAATAGTATTTTTAATACTTATAATTTTATTTTAGATTAATCAGCCTCAGTTTAATGAAGTAATTGAATCAGTCAATGATACAAATATAAGTTGTACTTTAAATTTTAGTTATCTAACTATTAGGTTTCGGTAAGAACTTATTATTATTTAGTGATAACTATATATTTTCATACAACTATTTATACATTAGATTTCCTGTTCCTGATTTACGACCACTAAGCGATATAAATCGATTACCTTGGTGGAAACGTATATTAAGAGATGATATTTTATGGTTGTATTTATCTGATGGTGAGGGTTCATTTACAAAAACATCACAACAAACTGTTACTACCGGTTATGAATTGCAATGTCGGTGTATTGAAGCTTTATTTCAAGAAGCGAACACTAATAATATAATTCCCATTGCCAAATGTAAAGGAATTGATGAAGAATTAAAATCTATTAGAATGGATGCTAAACGTAGACCAAAGTAACTACTTGTTATTTTCATCTTTATAATTTTTTTTTTTTAATAAGTAGCGTATGTCACACTATGATGATTAATAATATCATATTTTGTTTTGTGGTTTAATTTTATTTAAAATCTTATAATTATTTTATACAATTAAATGTGATAATTTATATTTAAAATAGTTGGTTTACAACAATTTAAAGTAATAAATAAATTAAATTATACTTACTAATAATAAGTCAACAAATATTAAAATAATTAAAAAATAAATCATTAGTTATTTTCCTATAATTTTTAAATTATAAAACTTTTCTTAACAAATGTAACTACATTTTTTTTTTTAGATTAATTTTAAGATTATGCCCAGTTGTTAATACTGAAGATGAAATAAACAATGGCAATTTGAACATTGAAAATAATATGACGAGCAGTGTTTATGTTGAGTCATGGAAAAAACCATCACCATTTGCTTCCAAAAAAATTATGAGACAAAGAAATCATCATTCTGACAGTCAAGAACATGAACGGAAATTAGGTGATGGAGAAATACAAGTAGTTCCGGGTTCTAGAGAAGAAATTATGGAATTTGTTGAAAATACCAATGCTAATGCTAAAGTGTATTTAGATATAAACTTACCATGTCTATTTATCACATTACCTTCCAAACATTTGTACGAAACTATTTATAACAGGTTAATATCAATTTTCTTAACATTAGTTTTGTATTTAAAATATATTTTTCTTTTTAGATTTACAAATGATTTATTTTTTTGGTCTCCATCATTTCCGACTCCTGCATCATCTGAAGGTGATACTAATCGATTGTCAAATATATTGGATAAGACTCGTTATTTTGCACCTTGTAAATCCGGAATTCAGTTTGGTAAATTACAAGTTTTGAGATTAAAACCTCTCATAATTATATGATTTTTAATTTAGATTCAGAAAGTGAATCAGAAGACGAAACATCTAATAATTATTATTCATGTGGACAATCTAATATGAATATTGCAGATCCCATTGTTAAAAGAACGGAATTTTGTATTAATTTAAATGTGTCACAAAGCTTGTTTACTATTGTCACACAATCTAGGGTAATTATTAATTATTAAAATTATGTGGATGTTCATAAATTCCAATAAGAAAATTATGAAATGACTAAACAAGAATTGTGATTATATAGTTTTTCTTACTATAAATATTTTGCTAGGATCGTTCTGGGCGAGTTATACCACAGCATTATGGTGAATTACAAATTGCATTTGATGATCTTTATTTATATACAGCAGCTGGATATGAAAATACACCTAGACATAATTTTATTTGTATCCAAGCTAATAAATTTTGCTTGAGTCATGAAAGTAAGTTTCAAACAATTTGATGAATAATAGTTATGCTTCATTTGTATATGTATCAATATAAACTTTTATTTAGATTTTTCCATAAACGGTACTGACATTTTAACTCCAAAAGATGTAGTATGTCGAAAAAATAAATCATTACATCGTGTGTTATATAAAATACCTGATGGCATGGATTTTAAAGAACGATCTGATATTAATCAGTCTGATATGTTGACAGTTGTGGTTGAAATATCTGTTTGCAATCATATAAAAGTAATAATATTTAATAAATTATGATAATTAAATGGTTTCATATCCTATTTATATAATGTAGACAATAAGAGTAGCAAATGAGATCTATGGAACCACTTTAAGGCATGTATTTAGTGTTGTTGCACAAAGTTGGTATTATCAACTATGCGATTTCTTTGATGTTGTGGATTATCCTGTTGCTGGATATGAATCGCCTCATGTAATCACTGAACTACATCAGCATATTAGCGATTGTATCATTGATTATAGGTAAATAATTTGTTAATTATATTTAAATTGAATACATTGTTTTAACCATTTAAACCTTACAGGCCACTTCATTTGCCATATCAATGTGTGCTTACTATTGGCAATTTTAGTTTATCGAGTAATATTGTTGCCAGATCTAAAGCTTCAACTCTTCAAATTGTATCCGAGGATGTAGCTTTCTTTATTTCTGCTCGTTTGTCTAAATCAGAAAATTTAGATTTAGTGTCTCATTATATTTGTGTAATGGACTTGGGCGTTTTTGAACTTTCTTTAAAGCTTAGCAAAAACTTTAAACAATCAAATGACTTAGTGCAACCTGAAGTGGACTTAAGAATGGCTGTTAATGTTATACATATTAGAACGTGTGCAGACTCTGCATTTGCTTTTTGCCGTATACTTAGTTATTTGGCTTCTGATGGTGATAAAAGTTCTGTAGAAGAACAAGCAACTGAGTTTGAAGGAGTTGATCAAGATGATCCCATTCTGTTAGATCAAGCTGATTCTGATAATAATTCATTATCAAGTCTCATAATGGAAGCTATGCATGAAGAAAATATAAGTCTAAAAATACCTAAAAACAACCCAGTAGATCCAGTTAAAAAACAAAACTCAATTTCAAGTCAAAGTGATAAAGGAATTGAAGTATTTTATTTTCCGGATGAAACCAATAAAATAGTCTCTCCTTTAGATGATGAATCATCATTGCAATATGAAATAGAAGACGATTTTATTGATAAAGAATTTTGCTTTGTTGAACATGAAGTTGGTTCAGGATTAATGGTATGATTTTAGATCTATAACAAAATATATCCTATTTTAAATTATTAATTTTTCATTAATTGTTATCAGCCTCGAAGTAACATACCAGAAGTGCGTATGTTAACAGACACTCAATTACGTTTGGTTAACAACTATTTTAAAGCTCCTGTTGGAAAAATTGATATGCTCCAGGCTCCTAAAGAATATCCAATACCAGTAGTTAAATATACATTACGAGAAATGACTCTAATTTGGCATATTTATGGTGGAACTGATTTTAGTACTAAAACTATCCATAATGAACTGACAAAACATGTCACTATAATATCAGAAACGTAAGTAAATTTAAATGTATATTAGTATACTATTAAACAACAATTAATTGTATTAATAAAATGGTGGGTACTTTGTTAAGGAATTCTTGTCCAACTTCTCCAAACACACTGAGGCCTTCTCTTTCTCGATATTATTCTCAAACCAATATAAATTCACAGGTATTTGATTATCATTTTTTTTAAATAATTATTCATATTGTAATCGTTAATACTTTTTTTTATTAGAAAAATCCTACATCAAAAAAAGGAAATAATATATCTCAAGCCAGGACAAGATTTTGTTGTAGTGTTTTACCTACCAGTTGGCAGGCCAAGGGTGGTACTGGACGACAACATCATGTATTAATGCAACTTCAATTAAATAAGGTATGTTTTTTGTATTGTATTAATTAAAATATAAAATTGATACAATTTTGTTATCAGGTACGATTCCAGCATGAAATTTACCCATCTCATACAAAACAAGCAATGAGGCAAGTGATTTTGATTCAAGACTTAGAAATTCGCGATAAACTTGCATCATCTAACATCAATAAATTTTTATATCTCTACTCAAGTGAAGCAATGCCTAAACAACAGGATGCTAATATGGTAAGTAAAATGTTTAGATAGATTGATAGTTTTTTTTTTTTAAAAAATAATTTAAATAAAAATGTTGATAGTTTGTTGCCAAAGCTGCCCACATGCGTCCTGATTCCAATCTCAAAGTTCAAGAATGTTGTGTTAAGGTGTCTATGTTACCATTAAGACTTAACATTGATCAAGATTCATTGATATTCCTGATCTCATTTGTAAATCAATTTAATGCACTTTGTCAAAAAACCAAAGATGGTATTGTAACTTTTTTCTATTATATTGAATTTTGATAATTTTGTTTTAAACTGCATCTTTTGTAGAAGTATCGACTGAAATGAAAATACCTACAAAATCAGAAGAACCAATTATGACGTTTGGAAACACAGTTGATGGCCAGCAAGATATTGCACCTAATCCATTGATTCAGTTGAATGATGAATTTGATCAACATTTTGGACTAAAAAATATACCTGTTATTTCCAAACCAGATACTGGCACAAGTCTATGTGACAATAAAGCTCCTGTTTACATAAGACAATTTGTGTTTTCTCCAGATGTTACTATACGTTTAGATTATGAAGGACGACATATTGATTTGAGACAGGGTTCATTAGCTGGTTTACTAATGGGATTAGCACAGCTCAATTGTTCAGAGATCACTTTGAAACGTATTGTTCACAAGCATGGGTAAGAAAACATGATAATCTTGTTTTGTGTTTTGTGATTATAGATTGATATTAGTTATTGATTTGTATAGTTTACTTGGGTTCGACAAACTATTGACATATGTCACCCAGGAATGGTTACAAGATATAAAAAAACATCAGCTTCCATCATTACTTGGTGGTGTAGGGCCAATGTATTCGTTTGTCAGACTAATACAAGGCTTCAGAGATCTAGTGCAACTCCCTATTGAACAATACCAAAAAGATGGTAGAATAGTCAGAGGTTTGCAAAGAGGTGCAAATTCATTTACTACATCTACAGCAATGGCTGCTCTTGAAATAGCCACTAGAATTGTAAATCTTATTCAGGTTTGTAAGAGTTTTTCATTAAAGGTGGTCCATTGAAGGCATTTATATTAATTATAACTATTTTATAGAGGGTAGCTGAAACTACTTACGACATGGTAAACCCAGGACTTAGTATGCGTCAATTAAGGCTTCAAGAAGGTAAGAAGAGAAATCGTCCTAATAAACGATCACATCCTGCCGACATTCGAGAAGGAGTAGCAACTGCTGTTATGTTGGTTAAAGAAGTTAGTGTTTATAATCCAAAATTTCTTAAATGTAGGACTTGTTAGTTAATAACAATAATTGGAATATTTATATGATAGCATTAAAAAAGTTTGAAATCTTTGGATACTAACTTTCTTAATAATAATTAGTTATTTTACCAGTAAGTATTAAAAATGCAAGTATTCGTGAATGTAAAACCAATAACTCTTAATTTTAAAATATATTTAACTTTTAAGCAGTTATTTATGCCAATATTAAGAAATATTAAAATGCCCTTAATATGAAAGATGACAGCACCATTCAAAATTATTTTTTAGCAAAGACATAAATCATGAAAATATTATTTTATAAAAATTAGTCATATACTGTTATTCATTTAATAATTCCAAAAAAGTGTTTTTAAATATAATTTAAGATAATTATCTTGCTATAATGTGTATTTCTGGAAAAAATTATTACTTCTGCCTGTGTGTTAATTAATGTTACTGATCTATAACATTGTTTGTTTTAGGGTCTTGGTGAAACAGCACAAACTATAGTTAGAGTGGCAAGTGAAGAGCACGAAATCAAAGGGACTGCTGGTATGGTTGGTGGTGTTATGCGGCAAATACCTCCCACTGCCCTTACACCTATTATACTCGCTAGTCAAGCAACATGCAATGTACTTCAAGGTGTTCGCTGTCAACTGGCACCAGATGCTCGTGTTGAAGCAATGCAAAAATGGAGGTGTGACTAAACATCGACTACATATCAAAGACCAAAATATTTTTATTATATTTTCATATATTTTTTAATTTAATGATTCATTTGTGCATTTTGTTTTCAACAATCAAAACTTTTGTCTGACAATTGAATAATAGAATGCGATCGTAGTATATTTTTGCAAAATCAATAGCATGTTCTACGCATTTTATTTTTGAAAAAAAAACTATATTGAATGGTTAAAAGTTGTACCTAAACTACTGAAACACCAAATGATAATTAATATAGTAAAAACGAAGATGCAATCTATTATGAAATATATATTTTTTTTCTAATTCTAGTGCCATATTATTGTGGTTCCATTATCCTTAGTTTGTTTAAGGCATAATTGTTTTGATTTGTTATATGTTAAATTTTATACTATTAACTAAATGTTTAATTTGTCATTTTGAACATTTTGTACAGAAAATAGGAGAGAAAAATAAAAACATTCATTTTGATGATAATCTTGTTTTTTTTTTTGTCATAGTAGTACAACACTCAGAATATACGAGTAGAAATAACATTTTAAATCATAACCAGTTTAAGAATTTAAGTTAAGTATATAAATAAACATGAACGAGGAAGACTTCAAGGAATTTTATTATTTTTAAAATTCTATAAAATTTTGTATGTTATACCTCAGTTTACTACATTGTGTATATAACAGTAGTTAATATATATTTCTTGTGTTATTAATATTCATAAGAACATGATTATAGATAATTTTCTTACTTGAACATATATGTAGCAGAGCTTGTTGGAGTTCAAAAATTTGTTATTTATATTAATATAATTGTCATAATATAATTCCTGATCCTGAATTCAATTCACAACCACATCATTATTACCATAGTTATTATAATTATTAAATAATCACGTATTCAACTAAGATAAAAATTCAATTACATTTAAAAATTGGATGTATTATTACTCTTCCAAGCGCATTCTTCACTAGCTTTCCATACTCCACTGCCATCTTCATACTGTTCTTTTTTAAAAATGGGAACAGTTGTTTTTAGTCTTTCAAGTATAAACGAGACGGCTTCTTGAGCGTGTTTGCGATGAGGAGATGAGGCGGCAATCACTACACCAGCTTCTCCAACTTTTACTTCACCAATCCTTACATTAAATACTGGTTATTATTGGTTTTTATTAGACAAGCTACACTTATTATACTTAACCTATCAATGTAATTTATCGATTCATTAAATTACCTGTGATGTATTGCAATGTTCACAATTTCTGGCCACTTTTGACTAGTCAATACAGTGATATTTTTCATTTCATTCAATGCCATTGACTCATAAGCTTCGTAAAATAATGTTTTCACTTTATTCCCATTAAAGTTTTCTCTAGTTGTTCCTATAAATATTGATATAGCTCCACATTCTGATGAGTTGACAGAATTCATAGCTGAGCAAATATCCAATTCAGAATTCACAATTTTTATGTCAATCATTTTTTTTTTAACCTGATAACAAATTTAATTACCAGAAATTTCAAATATTGTACCTAGGATTATAAAAAATCTATTTTGAAATAAATTTGATCAAGTTTACTACCTCCACTTATTGGTGGAATAACAGCAATAACGTCCTTTTCTTTTAATGTAATTTGTGAATTATCAGATATATAATTCTCATTGACAGCTAATATAAATATGTTTCCTATTGATAATAAATTAAATTGGTCTACTAACATGGACCGTAAATCGTGTCCAAATAAAGTTTGTGGCAATTGAGCGGTCGTACTCTTCACTTTAGATAATTCACGAGCTTGAGCAAAAAATATAATTGTAACATTTACCACTGTCATCACCTACAAATATAAAAAAAATATATTTGTTAGGTACTTATTGATTATTCTTTCACTACTTACCAGAATAGAAATTTTTGAACTTACTGTATTAAGTATTAACTAATAAACTATAGCTATAGTTTAAATTCTGAGCAGATGAATATATTAATTTTACAATGATGTGTCGTTTTTTTTCTTGTGTATGTACACACGATAAAAAGTTAATAAGATGATTTGATTTTCAACACTAGGGGTGGTTTTTGATAGAAAATGTTGTCTAGTTGGTACTAAAATATTCATGTTTTTAAAAATTTTAAATACAACTTTTTTAGGACCTTTTCCGTTAATTCACTACCACTATTTTTTTTGGATTTTCCGTTTTTTTAGATTATTCTTATATTATATTATTTTGATTCTGGGGGAATGAAGTTTACAATATGTTGTAGCATTGTTTCTAATAAATTATTAGGACCGTAACGCTTACGCCACATGTACTCGACCAAGTAGCTATTCAGCATTGGTCGGTAGGTACCCCACTGTTTTTTATTTCGAGATTTTATTTTGCCCCAAGAACTCTCAATAGTGTTAGTGTGAGCCAGAGTATTAGGATCTACAAAATTAATAGAATGATTCACGGTCATGTGGTGAAAAGTTTGATCTAGCCTTTGGTAGGAGCGCCATTATTCTTTGTATCGCATTCGCTAGCTAGAGTAAGGAAATTCATGGTTACCTACTCAAATGCAACCATTGACTGACCCTACGCGTGTTCTTTGAAAGCGATAAGATAAGTCAATAACATAAGATACAGGAAAAACCAAAAAAAATAGTGGTAGTGAATTAACGGAAAAGGTCCCTTTTTTATTGTGGAATACATGGAAAGACAATATATTATTTTGAAATTTACAATGCATTTAAGAATGTTTTAGATCTTGAATAGTAAAAAATTAATATTTACAAAATAGTTGGTATGCAGTTAAAATAGTTTAATTTATATTCACTTGTTAGTTAAATCTACATTTTAAAATTGTTTGACTGGATAATTTCTAAGTATCTATGTAAAAATACTAAATTAGATTTTGACGTATCTATAGTATTAATTTAAATAGCAAACATAAATTATTTGTATTTGATAATATTTATAAAATTAAACATATTTGACTAAAAATAAAAATTGTTTTAAACTGAAAATGTTTAATAGTTAAACAATAATTAACAATAGGTATTTTAATCTGATATGGTTTAAAATTAGGTAGCTATACGCCTAATTATTAACTATTAATTAAGTTTTAATTTAAAAATGTACATTTTATAAGATATGAATAAGTATGTAATGATTTAAAAAAATATATATAAAAATTGATAAATTTAAACTATGATTAGTTTAATACAAATACTCAATAAATAAGTAAACCATTAGTCAATAATTGCAAGTAAATAATAATAGGTATTTAAACAAAATTAATCAATATCCACTTGAACAGCTATATTCTAATTTATTCAAATGTATAATTTTGATACAATAATAATAACTTGATGGATATTCTATTGACTATAATTGGTTACTCATAATACTGTAATTATCACAAAAAATAAAACAACCAACGAATATAAAAACAAACTAGAATTTAGTTGAAAAAATTAATGTTCACTTACCTTGGTAAATAATTTTAAACCCTCAAACAGTAGTTCAAAAAAGTGAAATGATTGTTTTTTCAACGTTCGGCCATTTATCGTTTGAAACACGAGAAAACGAGAGGTTAAACTGTTTGCCATATTAAATAACAAATGTCTTAAGGCTTCCTAAATATTGCGTAAGAACTGCCTAATAATAGTAATAAACTATTCAAGTAGTTATTTTTTATCTCATAGACATGCCACATAGTATAATATATTATAATTTATAAGATTATAATATAAGTTCATATGATTATATAGAAGTCAGTTGTGATTTCTGTCTTCTGGATGTATAATATTTCGTTTTTTTCCATCTATGTTTTGTTCACACTTCACATTCGTTGATGTTACGAACGCTATTCAATATAATATTATTCTACAGTTAAAATTGATATTTAAACAAACCGAAGGATATTTGATCCATATTTGATCTTTAAGAGTTGGGTACATCTTATGTTGTCATTGTTTTGAAAAACAGCTGATGCTGATCACCAATAATTTTGATTACGCTTGATACTCCAAAGCCAAAAGTAAACACAAAAATACGTAAATAATAGTAAAAAAGACACAATTTAATATTTTATTATTTATTTACACTTAACTTTATTACGTCTCATTTTTTCACTCTCATATTTGGTCATCACGTACGTGATGTGATATCCAATATTTTAATGATTACTGAGAAGTAATTGTTCATTTACAAACCTAGTTACATTACTGTGTGTTTCATGTAGCTGAAATAAATTCTGTCGATAGATAAAAATAATTTTTTTTTAACTTTCAATCTACGATTTGGTCAAAACGTCACAAACACATATTGTTCTATTGGATATCAAATATACTAAATTGAATTTACGCTTACTAGCGTATTGGTAAATTGATCTTAAACACTATAGACTGCTGATTAATGACTAATGAACTTGCTACGTGAACAAACAGTAAAGTATCATATTTCTAATTGTTTGAAGTTTTTTATAGCCCAACAAGTTGAAACAGATTCCATGGGTCGAATATTTCTAGATCACGTAGGCGGTGACCGACTGTACGCGTGTGCTGCATGCGACACTAACCTAACTAATCGTGACGAGTTGATTAGTACCAGATTCACAGGTGCAACAGGTCGTGCATTTCTATTCAACAAAGTTGTAAACCTCAATTATAGGTACGGTGTTACTACTTTATATAACAATGTAAATGATAGGTAGATAGGTATTCTTAAAATGTTTTAATTGTATTACATATAGTAATTTTATAACAGGAAAAAAACTAGGTAAATGCAATTTAATAAATTAATTTTATTTCTAAATTACTGAAAAGATTATTTTATAAATCATTAATGCTTATCCATTATTTTTTTTTTTTTTTTTGCACTTCCGTTAACAAAAAATTAATTTTGAGGTTCTATGTATTCTTAAAGTTCTTCACTCCAATATATTTCTTTTGAAGTTTCTAATTTTTTGTAAAAAGATTGTAAAACTCAGCTCAACTTTTTTTTTGATAAATCGGTGGTCAAATGCAGTTGGTATTTTTATTTTTAAAGTTTGTCTATTTATACTTATTTTAAGTTAGATATTAAAAAATGCAATATTCAATTGTTTTATGGAATTATAATATTGAGACAATGAAATAATTGTTGTTGAACACTTGTTACAATTTATTATGATATAGAATGTATTGAATCCCTTCTGTACTTATATTACATTTAAAATCAATATTTAATTATAAATCATAATATAAAAAACTTTCTTTTAGTTTTTAAATGTAGAATTTCTTTAATCATTCATTACGATTGCACTCATTAATTGTGCTTAATGATATGATGTACACCTGTAAACAAAATAAAATAAATGTATTACTAAATTTAATATACAGTAATTAATTATATATTTTTATAAATTTAATTATTAAACTTTATTTAGGTGTATATTTATTTATTTTTGTTACATTTTTTTAAACATTTTTCGTAGTGATGTGCAAGATCGAGTAATGTTAACTGGTCGTCATATAGTGCGAGATGTATCCTGTAAAAATTGTGACACTAAGTTAGGATGGATATATGAATTTGCCATGGAAGAAAATCAGCGTTATAAAGAAGGTCGAGTTATATTGGAAAGGGCATTGGTTACTGAAGGAGATGGTCTTGAACATGAAATATAAACTTGCTTCATGATGTTGAATTGTATAAATTTGTTTTTTTTTTACTCAAATTGTAATATATCAATCTGTAATATAATAATATATGGTTTCAACTTAAGTATGATCAATAAATAATAAATTTAAATTGTTTGATACACCACATCAGTGGTTTGTTATTCAATATTGTATATATCAAATATTACATTTTGCACTTAAAAATAATGCATTTAAAACTTATGTGTTTATATTTTTTTCTAATTGTATTAAAATATCATATTGCATGATTATGATGATTAAAATTCTAAAAATATATAATATGTACAGGTACGTATTATACCTATTTAGCATTAAGTATATTATCTATTAATTTATTTTGTTAACACAATTATTTTTCATATAATTGAATAATAAAAATATAAATTTGGCTTGTGAGATACAGTCATAAAACTAATTCATAGTTTTGTGATTTTATTTATTTAATTAGCTCTATCCTCTGCTCTCTGGACAACTGAAATGGTTAGTTATAATGGGACATTATTGTATATTTTAATACTCATCTGTAAGTGCTTTAATAATTTTTGAAGTCATTGAAATGTTCTGTAGTAGATTTTCATAAATTATTTTCAATTTATTTAATCAGGTTAATATTTTCAGTACTAATCTTCATTTTTGTGTATGGTCTTCATCTTATAAATGTCCATAGCAGAATTTATGTTCTATAGAATCAATTTTGAACTGTTAGCTTTAAAGTAAATTTACCTACAGATAAATTTAAATTTAAGGATATAATGTAGGGCAACTTAAAATTTTGGAAATTGTGCTGTATGGACCTATCAAGGATTTTAAGGTATCGTATGCGACCCATTAAAGTCTTGTTTAATTAACAGTTCTGTTGAATTCATTGTTAGCATTTGATCGGAGCCATTTAGTATTGTAATATTATATCTAGTCTAACAGATATATTTGATAAATAATAAAGTCAATTGACACATTAAATATATATTTCTCATGTTAACTTATTTGAATACTTCCTGACAGTATTGGTAATCAACATGGCGGTTATTAAAGCTTCATCCAGTTGAATCCAATAAAAGTTGTTTTATTCTTCATATTATAAATAAATTAACTATATAAAATAGATATTTTAAAAATTTAAAAAAATTTTTTTTATAAAATACAAAAAAATTGGATATTTTTAAAAGTTTTTTTTTTAAACCATGATAAAATAGAGACTATTAGTCACTTATTATATTGAAAAAACTACACTACAATATCTGCGTTATATTTCGAATTAGAGCTACCAAATATTTCCAATTAATTAACATACTGCAAATATTATATCTGCAACTGCTGTGTTAATTATTTCTAATAGATAATGTTGTTCCTAAATAGTATGAAAATAAATGTGGAAACATTTGCAACGGTCAATCGGGTTAGATGAGTTGCAGTGCAGTCAGTGCCGACTGCAGAATCATTGGCGCCCTGGGTTAATAAACAAATATGCGCCCTCCCCATATAAATAGTAGTCGTTTTATTTTAAATTAAATAAAATTCAAATGCCATCATTTGATGGTTTCTTTACCTACATCAACAAATCATATTTAAAAACATCCTGCTTATTGCACTATACACACACACACACACACACATATATATATATATTGTATTATTTTATTTAAAAAAATAAACAAAAAAATTCACATAATATTATAATTATTAATAAGTTATTTATTTTTATTAATTTTAACAAAAATAAAGAAGATTCTAAACCTTGATAAAAAACATTTCTTGCTTTCGATTTTGCAAAGTTTATAATAATTTCTAAGAAATCCATTCTTTGAGCTATTTCATTTTCAATAGAAAGAATTGCTAGGGATGTCAGTTTTTCATCTCCCAATATTGATCACAGATACGTTTTTATTAGTTTTAATTTTGAAAAATTTCTCTGGCCACTGGCAACAGTAACAGGAATTGTTAATAAAATTCTTAAGAATATCCATGTGTCAAAAAAATTTAATTGAATTAAAATAAAGATTACATATTTATTTTAAACCAGTTTATACATAATATATACAATTTATATTTTTAAGTTATTTTTAAATTTATACTTATACTTTTTTAAACAAAATCTGTTATTGATTTTTGGTTTTTATTTCGTAAGGCGTCGCGTTCCACACACTCCTTGGCTCTTGAAGTAAAATCCAAAAGCTCACTATTTTTTTTTTTTTTTTATTATTATTAAGATAAAATAAGATGTTCCTAGCCTTGACTATCTACATCTATTGATAATTATAATGGTACAATTTTTAACAATTTTAACATGATAATTAATTTATATAGAATAATAGTAAGATAGAAATTACTATCAATAATATATTGTATATACATTAATGAGCATTAACATTGGTGATAGTTACGCCCAGACGTAGCTGACTATAATTAAGTAACAGTGACTGATATAATAATAATTAATAATATAAGAGTATAATATAACATAATATATAATATAGTATAGTATAATATATAACAAGTTAGCTTATATATTAGACACTGCGAATAACGTACAGCTAATGTATATTGAGTATGGTTGTTAAACCAGAAGGTCATGCGGACGTCCACGTTTTAATCTACGTTGAGGCGGATGTACGTGGAGGTTATAGTGAAGTGAGCCAGAAGAGTTGAACAGAGAGGTATGGAAGTTTTTTGATAAAGTTTTTATGTGGTCAACGATTTCCTGGATCTAAAGGTCTTTATGTAGGTTTACGTTCCTTATAAACCAAGGTGCGTTTGCAATAATACGTAGCACTTTATTTTGAAATATTTGGATTTTTCTGATGTGAGTGGTCGCGCATTTCCCCCAAACCGGACATGCATAAGTGAGTAGTGGTCGTAAGATTTGCTTGTATATAAGAAGAGAGCATTTTTTTGTATTGAAGATTTTTTATTGAGAATAGGGTATAACATAGAAAGGCGCTGATATGCCTGTTGAAGTTTGGATGAGATATAGAGCTGCCAAGTTAGCCGTTTATCCAATATCAAGCCAAGGTACTTCACTGACG
The DNA here is from genome assembly GCA_014851325.1 of Pentalonia nigronervosa. NCBI lineage: Eukaryota > Metazoa > Arthropoda > Insecta > Hemiptera > Aphididae > Pentalonia > Pentalonia nigronervosa. The sequence continues at coordinate 29,560 of JACXSJ010002876.1, forward strand.
AGTTCCAAGGTATATTTACGTTGATAAATGTTAGTTGTGCAGGGGGGTGGTAAGGACGAAGACTGAAAATAACACCTATACTTTTTGACACATTTATTTGGATACGCTATTTATTACACCAATAAGATATTGTATTAAGATGTATTTGTAGATTTGTGGCTACTGCTTCTATGTTACGTGATTCAGTGAAAATAGTAGTATCATCTGCAAAGAGGGCGATATTCGTACGAGGTGACTGAGGGATATCATATACGTAGATGTTAAAAAGTATGGGACCAAGCTTAGAGTCCCGAGGTACACCAGCAGCAAGGTGGATATATATATATCTATCAATCTATCTATATATATATATCCACCTTGACCAGCAGATATAGGCATAAGATCAGAGGTGTTATCATTTATTTTAACAACAAATTGCCTGTTAAGTAGAAATTAGTTTATAATATTGAACAAGTAAGATTGAGTATTTATGGATTTTAGTTTAAACAGCAGGACCTCGTGTCAAACTTTATCAAATGCTTTTGATATATCTAAATATTTGGTAAAATTTTCATATGTCTCCGGTAATTTCTTTCTGAATTACATCAAAATAAGAAAATCGTTCCCGGAGAAAATGAGTGAACATACAATGTCTAATTTCAAACGCCCATAAAAAATTATTTTGACTTTCCGATAAACTTTTTCTTTTTTTTAGAAAGGTAGAAAAACTAATTTATAGAAAATCTTGTGTTGAATTTTAAAATTTTTATATGAATTTCCTAATCAGAAAAAAAATTTGCAAATTTTCGAGGTTATTAAGTATTTTGTCGAAATTTTAACTTTAGACACTTATAAAATTATTAGAGACTTACGCTCAAACTTTTTTTTTAATTTTCCCTTAGCTACAACGAGTTACGAAGAACTTTTTCTAAGATTTTCAATATTTTTGACTGAAAGAATAATCTTGTATTATGTCTCCAAGAAATTTGAACTCCGCTTAGAATCTATAATGTATTACGTTATGAGTGTTTAACTATTAAATAATTAACAGATTATCACTATTTTAATAAAAATAGTCAATATTCTTAATTTGAAATTTTAGAAAAAAATATTATGGCAATGATTTTTTGGGATCTATTGATTCATACAACTTCTACCTTGTATTTAATCTCATAACGGGTCAAAATATTTTTAAAAGTAGGTATTTAATATAACGAATATAAACATTTGGCGAACAAATCATGTGTCGAAAAAAATAAACAACAAAATCGATTTTGTCGAAAACATGTTTTGGCTTGATATTATTTTGTAGGCCACGTATTATAACGATTATACATCTATTCAAAACGCCTAAAGCCTAAACGGCGTGCTAAATTTGAAAACTTATTATTTACTCAGATGATTATAATATAAAAATCCAAAATTCACCTACTATATGGAATTAACCGACGAATGGTGAATTATTGTGTATTATATTAATTTTTACTGAACAAACAAATTATTATGAACATTGGGTATTTTATTTTCTAAATCAGAATATCTTTTACTGTATTTCATATATAAAAAAATGAAATTTGAACCAGTATTTTTAAAAGTTTTTAAAGTTTAGATAAGTGGATTGAAGTGGCACGAAGCCAACTCTATGTGCATATACAATTATTTAAATAATATAAGTCTCCTACTTCATTTTTATTTAAATCATAGTACTTGCTTGGTACTATTTATGAACTGCTATTTGACAAATTATGAGGAATTTTGTATTAAATGTTGAAGTTTTTTTATAAGAAAAATTTTTTATCAGTATAGTTAAAAAATATATAAAATAAACTGAAAATTTCAAATAAATAGTTAAAAGGAAATCAAAATATTATGAAAATGTTATAGTGCATAGAAAATGATAAAATAATAATTTTGTGAAATTTTAATGTATCTACGGTTAGTCGTTTTTGAATTACAACAAAACAAGAAAATCGTTTGGTGAGAATTTATTATTTACAGGTGAATATCTAAATTTCGTAGAATGTTAACTTCAATCGTACATATTGAATTAATTTGACTTTCCAGTGTGTAGTAAACTTTTTTTTTGTCAAACTTAAAATAACATATGAAGTATCTTGTAGTAAATTTTTAAATTTTATATATAATATGAAAATTTTTTATTAAATTTAATTTGCATATTTTTATAATTTTGAAAAATGTTGAAACTCAATCGTTTAAAAAAAAGTTCTCATAAATGTTCAATTTTTTAACTCTCAAAAAAAAAACAACTAAAAAAAAACTAAAATGTTAAATGTCTATAATTAATAGGTATAAAAATTAAAAATAGGTATTTTGATAATTGTACTATCAGTAGAAAATGATTATATAAACATTTGGAGTAAATGTCAAGTGTTCACAGTTATTTGTTATTGAATTATAGCCAAATAAAAAAAGGTTGGCAAGTGGGTACCTCTCTGCTGTACAGTATGTGTGGAGTAGATCATTTTCGTGTTGGTGTTAAATTTGAATTCAATTATATAAATCATTGTATACAATAAACTATTCTGGGCGAAGACGGTCTGACAGCCTACACAACTAAGTTTATTCTATGATATTATTGATATTAAAATAATCCATATTTCTATTAATAACACATTAGGTTGAGTTAATGTTCGCAGAAAACATTGCATTTGAAAATGACATCGAGTGTATAAAATATAATAAAATATTTTAAAAGTTTCAAGCACCCAAGTCTTAGAATGTGTGGTGAATGTGGTCAATTATATAAAGACTCGTCCACTGAAATCGAGATTTTTCAAAAAACTATGTGAAGATATGGGAGCTGAACACACAAGTTTGCTGTACTATAGCAGTGCACGATGGTTGTTGCGCGGTAATATGATATTACATACGTTTGAACTACGAGAGGAAATTTATGTATTTATTAAAGAAGAAGGACATAAACATGCCAGTGAATTTTCCAATAAAGAATTTTTAATAAAATTGGCATATTTGTGTGACATTTTTGATAAACTGAATGCACTGAATACCTCTTTGCAAGGAAAAAATATGCACCTTTTGAAGTCAATGGAAAAAATTTCAGCTTTTATTAAAAAACTCAAATTATGGAGAAGAAAAATGAATGAAGGCACGAGTAAGGATTCTATTTTAACTTTGCACCAGTTTTCGACCTCTAACGGAGTTGAAGTCTCTCAAGATATAAAGTCTATTTTTGTAGATCACCTATCACAACTCGTCATTTGGTTTGAAAAATACTTTCAAAATGAAAATATAGATAAATTTTCTTGGATTCAAGATCCATTCAACTCCACTGCTCCATCTGAGTTTACTTTTACCGAAGAAGAGAGTCTTATCGAGTTGTCTTGCGACAATAGTTTGAAGACTAAATTTAGCAGTATGGATTTAACCAAATTTTGGATTTCTATAAAAGATGAATATCCTCTTTTAAGTGATAAGGCTCAACGTATTTTAATTCCGTTTTCGACATCATATTTGTGTGAAGCTGGGTTTTCGGCGGTTGCTGTAATAAAAAGCAAGTATCGAACCAAAATCAATGTTGAAAAAGAAATGAGAGTAGCTGTGTCTTGTTTGATTCCAAGATTTGAAAAAATGTGCAGTGATATGCAAGCACATCCATCACGTTCATTTTATATCTATTTCAACCTCTAAATATAAATGTAAATGTAAATCTTCAAAAATAATTAAAATTTGTAAAAAGTATATAACTAAAATTAAATAAATATTCTTGTATTATAATTAAAAAATTGTCTTATTTTTATTTGTTTTTTATTCATTTTTTATGATTAGTCATGCTATTTCTTGGGAAGGGCGCCTTGAGAAAAGTTTAGTGCAAAAAGGGCGCCGTGAGCTAAAAAAGTTTGGGAACCGCTGATCTATGAGTATCGATAATACGAAAATAAATTTATTACACGAAAATCGTGTTATATTTCCGTCTTAATGAGGGTTTTTATTAATTTTTATTACAAAAACGTGTCCGTTTCCAGCTTGTCGAGGTTTCCGTTTTGGCAGGATAAAATTATATATAATTTGAAACGGGACTAAAAAAATGTTCTGTAATACATGTACTGGGGTTTCCATCTTACCGAAGTTCCGTCTAAGCGAGGTTTTACTATATATGTCTTTTGAGAATCTCCCAACGGTTCACAGAGGCCAAAATAATACGTATACACGTTAAATTAATCCAAATAAAGACATTGATTCTTTAGAAAACGATGCAACATCGGCAACAACTAAATTCAAAGAGTGACAACTGCATGAAATATAAAATGCTCTAGGGTTTATATTTAATAATCTTGCCTGAACTCCTTAATTTTGTCCTTTCGTGTTGGCCCCATTATCATATCTTTGTCCTCTGCAGTTGGTAAATTCAATATTGTTATCTTTGAGTGTTTGTAACATGAGCTGTGAAAGACCTAACCCGGTAGAATCAGTAGCAGTTTTAAAATCAATGAAATGTTCTTTTATAATTATGTTATTTCCAACCTTCTCGACAAAATGAACAGTGAATGACATTTTTTCTTTACTTATATATGGTGTACAATCTGTAATAATTGAATAATATTTTGCCTCATGAAGATTATAATAGTATCACGAACGTTATTAGCCATTAAGTTTATCAATTGATCTTGAATTTCATGACTGCAGTAATGGTTTTTGCTCGATTTTTTAGATATGTGACGTAAATGTTCTGCCATAACATCATCGTACTTACCAAGAAGCTGAACTAAACCTACAAAAATGTTCATTATTTGGTTAAAATAATTTATCAGATGAACCTCTAAACGCCATATTGTGTTGAGCGAGGTACAAGATTATACTTATTAACCGATCAAAAACTTTTGTCCAGCGAAGACTTTCCTGATCATATATACTTTGATCATTTAATTTAAATAATTTGATCATTTATATTTTGAGCATCTATACAAACATTTTTTTTTAGACGAGTTTTAGATTCAATCCATATACTAGAAGCAATAAAATGATGTATGGATTTTTCATGAACACTTAATACAGACCCTATATGCTTCCAATCGTTACAACCACTGTTTCCTAACGATGTTTCGCTATCTGGCTTGAATAGTTTGCATCAAAAACAATATACTTTATCAGAAGTTGTTGATTAAATTAACCATCGGCTTTTAACTTTTTCACCATTTTCACAATTACGATATACATGAAAATTAGAAAAATGCCTCTTATGCTCATCTAGCGGATAAGATATATTTTCAAATATTTTTTTTTTGGACCAATCATTACTATTCTATCCATAATATGACGTTTCATATTTATATTTAA
>JACXSJ010002877.1:0-16578 GCA_014851325.1 Pentalonia nigronervosa
TTTTTTTTATGCAAAGTATTATGGAATGTACGATTGGTTAAAGGATTTTTGGACATATTGCCCGTTGTGTTGTTATTCATTTTGGAATAACTCAATGATTAAGGTTATATAATGATTAGATCATATTATCTATTTGACGTCGATATAACTAACGTGCTATCGAAAACTATAAGACGTAAGTGAAGATAAATACACGTGTTGCACGAACGGCGGTTGAACACGAACTACTTAAGATTATTCTTAACATAGTCTTTGACTCGAGCAACGCCGGGAGGGACAACTAGTAATACATAAATTATACATATAGAAAAGATAAAGTCACAATGAAGTATACAAAAATTATCGAAAAATATGTATTATTGGCAAAATGTGCAACACTCCATTACTCATTACTTATATAAACTTTTAATTTAAAAACTTTAAATAAAAAAAGAGAGGACACGGACGCCGTCAATCGAATATATATTAAAAAGTAAAAAAAAATTCAAATAAAATTATATAGGTATAGAAGAAAGATTAAGACTGCAATCTAATCTCCTGATTCTTAAGCCCAAAAAATTACATAAGATATGTGGTTTTTAACTAGGTAAAGATGATACAGAGATCACCCATAGCTTGCCAAAGAATTAAAAAAGTTCAATTGGGTTTAGGCGTTACTGCGTTAGGTATAGGATACCACGGGGTAGAGTTCAATTTCTTCCGACATCGAATATACAAACAGAACTAAAACGTGTTTGAAAGCCTAAATTTATATATTGTGAGGCTTACAAAAAATTAATCTAGGAAGGGGCCCGTATAATTACCGCACACAGGCCCTTTATTCTGTAGTTGCAGCACTGTATTTAATATATTATTATAGCTACATTATTTTCTCTTGATTTGTTCAGGTCAAGCTGTTTTTGATACCTATCACGGTTGGAATGGAATGAGTCCCGTCCCGTCCAGGGTTTTAATATTACCTTAAAAGATTAGTAAGTACCTACTTATTAGTTATTACTTCTAAACTTCTTCCTTATTAAGATTACTGTCTATAATAATGTCTAGTGAATACTGATTAATAGCTATATTTACTATTATTATTAATAAAAAAAGACTTTCGATAGAACTTGCGTAATTAAATCTGCTATTCGCCCATTCCATTCCGCACTTCCGAGTGGGACTTAACAGTTTTACACTAAAATGTATATCCAGACACCCATCGCAGTAGTCAATAAATATTATTATCACTACTTAGTAGTTAGTACTTATAGTACCTACAAAATATACATCTTGCCACATGTTAAAAAAAAACCTATAGTACCCTCTCCTATAGTTCCACAGATTAATGGCCTTAATTGTTGAAGCCTTACCCCTCCCCCCTCAAAAAAAAAAATAAATAAAAATAAAAAATATACACCCGTATGTGCTGTATCAATACTTAATGTCTCAGTATTACAGACAATACAAACACACGTGGGTCATGGGTATTAAATTTTTGTTCATCTTTATCAGAAATTTAAACTAATTTAGAACCAATGTTGTGTTAGCTTTACCTATAATTAGCTTTTTTAATATTTGAGGTTTCAGCATAATAGCATATTTTAGGTTTTAGAGTGGTTATCAAAGGTAAAAACATTATCTGTATTGGAACAATGATAATTTTTAATCTTGTTATGGTTTGTTGTTAGGATAACTTCGAGTTGGGTCCCACATTTAAAAAATGGCATGAATTGGGTCCCGAAGTATTTTTTTGAGTGCAAGAGTTGGGTCCTGAGATATTGATTTTAAGAAAACTCAAGTTAGGTTTCTGTAGTCTATTAGCGTTATCCGCGTAGAGGTTAGATAGTCTCCCAAAAATTCTGTTTTTTTTTTGTTGCTTTACTCTAATATGTATAAAATTATTAAAATTATTATTACATTTTTTTTTCATAAATTGTACATTAATACACATACCTAGCTTAAATTATTATTTTTTTGTTAATATTTATTTTTTCTTTTTAATTAGGAAATAAATTTAAAAGACATATCTTTCATAAAACTTAACCATTAGGCGGCTAATTCTCCGCTCGTAAAAGAATTCGTCTTCTCTCTTAAAAAATTTCTTTTTCAGCTGTTTTTTTATTAGGCTATGTTGTTAAGCTCCGAAATTATATTATGTAAATTCCATTCTAAATTCCAAGTAATGTATCAATTCGAGTATTATCTTATAATACCGAGGACCCAACTCGTATTTATTTGAAGCGATTAAATATCCAGAGACCCAACTCACGTTTTCCCTGTCGTTGGATTCTTGCGATATTTTAATAATTGCTTGGCAAATAATAAGCATTTGTGAATTGTAATATATTACATACTCATTATTCACATAAATATTAAAATAATAGTAAAAAACCAAGGCTAACCACGGAATAGCGTTGTCCTTAAATTTTAGGACAGCAACTGTTTCTCCTCTTATTAAGATATTAATACATTTAATAAATATACGAGCATAGCACATACGAATGAATGAAAATCTATTTCAAATTTCAAATATATTGATAAATGTTTTAACAATTTTTTTTCCAAATTGTTTTTTTTACTATTGGTACAACTCATTGGAAATTTAAAAAATTATTATGACTGTTCCTTTGCTCACTTCGACAAATAAACAAACTGCAAACTTTTGTGAAATATTGACTTACAAAGCAACCTCTACTCAAGCAATATTTTTGGACTAAACGGCATAATGTATACCATGAGATAACCAACAGTTAAACCTTTCAAACCCACAAATACGTATCCCTCATGACCATTCAATAATGAAAATTTTTATTTATATTTTAATAAGCGATATTTATTAACAAAAATGCCAAAAAATAGGTATAAGCGCCTATTTTTGAGGTACAAGTGACTCCTAAAAGCTATGCTTGATTTAGATTTTTCCTTCGTAAAAAGTAGTAAAACCGTCGCTTAGCACCTTTTGCATTTTAACAGTAGATATGTTGCTATAGTTTTTATTAATTTTAACTAAATAGTTTATATTAACTAAAAATATATTGGCATTAAAGTGAAATAACCAAGTAAGTGAACTGTAGACAGAATAGTCTTTTTTCTCTTTACTACATGCTTACCAATTAGTACTTTAGGAGTAAAAACCTAAGGCCTAGGGAAATTATTGACATGGTAAGTATTTCAAATAAAACTAAAATAGTAATAATAAATGGAAATGGAATTGGAGATTAATAAGAATAAAAAATGTTGAATGTTAGTAAAAATTGAATAATTCAAAATAATAAATCATAAATTATTATAATAAAATCTATTAAACACAAAAATTATAAACTTTAAACAGATTAACATAAGTTTCAATCATACCTATATAAAAAATAATAATAATAATAAAATTAAGTACTGTGTAGTAAAATAATTCATAAAAAATAAAGAAGACAAAATTGTACATTTTGCTTTACAAATATTTGTTGATATTTAATTTACAATATGTTACAATCATATTTCTTTAAAGTTAAATAAAATTCACAATAAAAAAAAAAAAACATACATTAGACAAGTTAAAATAAAAAAAATAAAATATCCAAATTGACATAGGTAAAGAATTAAAAAATTAATATAGGAATTCAGAAAGCACAAAGGCCAAAAGTATATATTTAATATTTTAATTAAATTATGTTTACATTTTGCAAAAATAATATCAGTCAACATAGGTTTAATATCTAATACCATTTAGCTAAAATTATTTGTTCCTGTATAAATGTGATTTCTATTGTGACCAAAAATATAATACTAACAATTTCTTATTTGATAACAAAATGCAGACATCTTACAACAAATAATGTAAGTAGTATATTTTATTTTAAACATACTACCTACAAACTATACAAGATAGTTAAATAATCAGTAAATTATCTAATTTAAATAAAAGAATAAAATATTTTTTCCTAAAATCTATTTATACAAAAATTATAATTTAAGCTTAAACATAATAATCATGTTTAGAACTGAAAAACGCTCCACTAACAAATAACTATTTTAATATAAAAGCAAAACATATAAAAATAATATATTAAGACACCAATAAGCGTGAAGTGTATTTTTAAGAATCGATATATATATATTAAATATAAAGTGAATTAAGCTTAAACATAATAATCATTATATATTTTTAAGAATCGATATAAATTAAAAATTAAGTGAATTACTTCACCGGTTAAATTTTACGAGTAAAATATTTTTTTATATAGAAATTGAATAAATACATAACTTTGATATAGGTACATCAAAATAATTAATAAATAATATATTTAAATAATACTTGGATATTTATCTTAAATTATTTTAAAAAAACTATTAATTGTTGTACTGTTTATAAAATAAAACTGGCAAATTAACTAAACAAATTAGTTGTTAGTTAAATAATAATTAAGTAACAGAATGAATATTGTTTACTTTTCTGTTTCAATCAGTAAGAAATATTTTAACTGTGTTCTATAAACTGATGATATAATCACACTAATGTATTTTAAGAAATATATCAAAGTTATTAAACTCTGTCAGACTTACCCTGTTAGGTATTTTTTTTTTTTTACTTAAAATTGTCTTTATTATACTAATTACTAAGATGTCTTGAAAACCCTATTCAAAGCAAAATATGGCATGTAAACATTAAATATTACATAATAATCTGGAAATTATAATTTAATACTTGATAGAAATGTAATACATCCTCACTTTTAATAACCTAATAAATAAATAAAATAACAGTAAATGATTAGAGAGAGGAATGTCTTATTTATACTTAAATTTATTAACATTAAGCTAATTTTTAACAAACCCTTTAGTTATCCACAAGAGTGACATGTACACCTGATGTTTCCATTCGTTGTAACCGTTTTGGATCACAGTAAATTAAACAATTCCCAACTTGATTTGTCTTTTGATTAAGTACAGAGTTTTCTCCATCTTCATAAAATGTAATACCTGGTTGAAGAGCATATTTTTTCTTTTCCAGTCGTTCTTTACTAGCAAACACATCATGCCTTTCTGTTTTCTTCCATAAATAATAAAAATGAACAAGTTCACCAACAGTTCTTGTAGTTACTCTGTGCTGTTGAATCAGATAGAAATTTTTATTAAAACAACGAATACCATTTTCAAAATTTTTGCATTCTTCTTCTGACCACACCATCATGGCTCTTCGACCAAACATTTGATCATTTAATGAAACTCGACGCAATGCTTCTTCAGTATTAAACCCACATTGCAAAAGTAAAAATAATGCATTTTCATCATCTCGTACATGTTTACCTTTGGGTAATATATTTGTACCATGAGAAATTTGATGAATATGATGAAGATAGTCAGCAATAACTGCATCAGTTGTATTATGAGGGTCCCAGAGAAGTTTGTCAACATTTTGGTATGGTGGATCATCTCCATATTTGGACAATCCATCAGGAATTTGTGCTTGATAATCGCTACCAACCATTATAGTTTTTTTCTTCACTTCATCAAAATCACTACCATCACTATCATCAGTAGGATCAGAATAATCAGGACGATCGTTTGTTACTCGCTTAGACATTATTTCCAGATTTTAAATCTAAAAAATTAATAATATATTTGTTAATTATGTACATTTTATTTAATTTAAAATAATTATTCGTGTAATAAACAATTGACTCTAGAATGTTTATTCTATTATCAATGATAATACATAACTACAACTATCTAATTTTAAATAGGTATAATTACTATTTTATTCAAGAAAAAGCTTTTTTGAAGTACATTCAATATCATTTATTAAATTATTATCCTCATAAGAAAATTTAGTTTTCTGGTCCCCAAATTGAAAATCAAGTACAAAAACAATCGTAATTCGTAACTTTAGTGTTAAATATCAAATATTCTAATAACCGAACATCGAAATACCAAACTATCTAATATTTATTAATTATTATAATATGGAATACAGAACTATCGACATAAAAATAATGAACTAATGAAGTATGAACTAATATAGTAATATATATTGTTTATAAACAAATAACAATGAAATGCAATGTTACCAAATTTCTGGTTTCTGAATCCTGATAAACATATGTTTTATTTTGTTGTTGATTTATATTCTTTGATGATACTATTTCATGGAATAATATAATTAATATTATCCAAAATCGAAAATATATAATCATCTCATGACAAGCTATATGTAGCTACTTATTGACATATTCTTGTTATAAATAAAATAGTATACTTTCCTATTTTATCAATTTTCATTTGACATACTGAAGTTGAATGGATTAGTGAAATCCAAATTCCAAGTATCCGCTATCCACCACACGGGCTCAAATTGGGCTAGTGAGCTACTGAGAAAATCGATCACTTGGCCGCTCATGAAAGTTTAGTTGTAATTAAATTTTTTTTAGAGAAATTAGAAATTACTAATTAGAAGAAATATTAGTATAAAATATAATTGTAAATTTGTCTTAAACCGTACATTAGCAGCTGTGGTCAAATACTCGGAATGTTAGAAATCCTAAAAGTCGAAGGGTTGATGCCTTGTCTGTCCGTTGTTTACACCACAGAATAGATTAAATACACCACTGGAGCACGGGGATCGGAATCAGCCTTTGGGAGTACAGACTAAGATAGTATCCACCGAACAGCTTTCTGTGTATTATAATAATAATTTTGCACTTAAAGCATGGAGAGTAGATGAAATTTCATTTATTGTGTGCTCAAAAAATAACTATAATTATAATTTGTATGATAACATTACTTACTCTTTTAAGTTTCAACATACAGCAATAATAATTATAATAATATAATAATAATTATGATATAATATTTATTAAGCAGGTACTTGATAAAGATTATAAACTTAAAACCACAATGTAGAGAAGATATTATATATTTATCTTATATCTTATTTTTATAAACCTTTTTATAAAAAATGGTAAAAATCATGAACTATTATAGTCATTAATATAAATTATAAATACTATATAAAAAAAAAAAATAGTATTATTATAGTCTATAGTATTCATATTCAATGCTATAGTGTATAATCATATTGTTCTGTGGTATAATACTAAAATAGTACCATTTCATATATTCTGTAGTATATAGTACAGTACATCATGCCAAAAAATAAAAATCAAACAAAATAGATAAGGTTCTTATATTTATATTGATAACATGATGTATTATGATTATATTTATCATGGCGTCTTGGTTCATACAATATTGAATTCTAATTTAACTAAATAAATTGTCTATAACACTTACGAATCTAGTCAGTAATCTTATATATATGTATTTATATATTTTGTAACTACATCATAAGTAATGGGTAAGAATGATTTGTTTTTATTTAGATGTAGACGTTTAGTAATGAGGTTGCAGGAAATAATTACTTGCAATAATGATATATTAGTTATTATTATTTAAGCTTAATACATTTTAATTAAGTAATCCTATTGCTAAAGTTGTTTTATTATAATAAAGGTGACCTTTATAATGGTAGTAAAGCTGATTTGTTGTTTATTGTTTATGGGCTTATTTTTTACAATACATGAGTGGTGTAATTGTCTAAATTTATTGGGGTAATCACGCTTTCTTAATAAATATAAAAAAATGTTGGTATACATCAGTTTTGGTTGTGCTCAACTTATTATTAAAATGATTATTTCAATGGATAGGTTGATATGAATTTTACTATCTTTACTATTTTTACAATATTAAATATTATGTAATTACTTATTGTACCAAATTATTGTATAGATTATTTTTGTTTACATTTTTAATAAAAATAAAACTTATTGTCCCAACTTAATCAACAAACCTTCTAAAAAAATTAAGTGCTACCTACACACACCTTACAGTCTATAGAATCATTAATATATTAGTAAATACAGCAAGGCCATTTTAGGGGGGGGGGGAGTGCCTTAGGTGCCACAAATTTTAGGGGCACCAAAACACAGAGTGTCATTTTTAAAGTTTAAATATGTATGTAGCCCAAAATGTCCGATACCTAGGTCTAGATTTAGACCGCAGGCTAACTTGGGCAATTCACACCCACAACATAAGACTTGCCTTAAACAATCGTTCTTGCCAATTACGTTATCTCCTCACTTCACAACACATCAACTTAAAAAACAAGCTACTATTAAACAAACTCTTACTGAAGCCAGTCTGGACATACGGTATCCAACTATGGGGTTCAGCCAAAAAGTCCAACTTAAATAAAATCCAGATCTTCCAATCAAAATGCCTCCGCCAAATAACCAAAGCACCTCCTCCACCTCACCCACCTCCATCACATACACTTATTGTAAACAAAAATTTACAGATTGTGTATATATAAATAATAAAACAAAAATATGTATGTCGAATAAGGGTGCCAATGTTAGTTACCACGGCACTGAAATACAGTATAAATATGGTACTGAAGATTTAATTTAATACTATATAAATATAAAAAATATAATATATGTTTTATTATTTCCTATATAATATCTACTTGCCAACAAAAAAAAAAGGTTGGCAAGTGGATACTGCTCTGCTGTACAGTAGGTATCGAGTGTGCTACTGTAATAAATATATTGAACTGAAATTCAATAATATATAATCATTGTTTATGAAAAAAAAATCTGAATGAAGACGGTCGGTCAGTCTACATTACTAAGTATATTTTATGGTATTATTTATATTAAATTAATTCATTTTACTATTAATAATAGTATAGTACGGTGGGTTAAATTAATTTTTTCCGAAAACATTGCATTTGAAAATATCATTGAGTATCATTGAGTGTATAATATATGATATACTTTATAAGTTTCAAGCACCCACAAAAAATATTTTTAAATTATAACAAAATAACTAACATTGCTATACTTCATTTAAATATCTAATTTCATCCAAATCTGAACTTAAAATATCTATAAAATTCAACCATGTAAATATATTTTTTTGATTTTTCGGTTACAATATTAAATATTTATGAAGTTACAATGCCCTTGTTTTAAATTTTCAATTCTATGCTATAGAAATTTATCATTTTATAAATCTTTAAAAATAATTAATTTCACATTTTTGAGAGTTTGATAAATTTTGTCAAAACTTAACTTTAAATGTTTATAAAAAAAAAAAATAGTGCTAATATATTTTTTATATGTTTAACCTGCTATAAGAAGACCTTATGAGGAACCTTGTATTTAATTTTCAAGATATTTGACTTAACAAAACCATTTTTGTTTATATTTATAAAAAAAAATCAAAAATTGCTTATGCCTACAATTAGCTCAAAAAGAGTCAAAATATTTTTAAAATTAAATGGTGTACATTAAATAGTAATCTCATCATTTGGTCAAAATGATCAATGTATTAACTAGTTTAAAATTGAATTGATTTATCAAATTAAATTTATTGTTTTTGTATTATTTATAATTTCACATTTCTCATCATTCTAAAGATAATTAATCACAACACAATTTCATTTTAGACGTGTCATCAAACCCAACAACTTCTCAAGCAAATGAAATTGAAAATCAGAACCCAGAAGTAAGGATTCGTCAAAATCTTCAGACTCATCATGTGCATGATGGGAATCAAGCTGAACATAGACCACCCCATAATTGGAGAACAAGTATTAAAATGGATGAAAAGCTGAATATCTGCCGTATTTATTATTTTGCGGGATTTTTCTTGTTGCCATTTTTTTGGTTGGTAAATTTTGTATGGCATTATAATGATGCTTTCCTAGCTGAACCATTTGAAGAACAGCCTCAATTTAAGCGTTATGTTCTGAGATCAGGCATTGGCTTCATTTTTTCGTCTGTGTTACTTATTAGTTGGGTGTTTTACTTTCAAACGCAAAGGAATTTTTATAACTGGGATTATATAACCTTTAATTTCCCTACCGGATCTGCTTAAATTGATTATAGGATTAAACTTTTCTCTATTACTTAAGTATTTTATTTTGATACCTAATATTTAATAACTATTAATGTAAAAAATAAAAAATAATGTTGATATGATTTATATAACAACAAATATTAATTTTTAATTCCACTTCCGTTCAAATTGTAAATCAAATATTGTTATTGTGCATTGTATCTATAACTAATGATTTATGTCAATTAAAATGATTGAAAAAAATTGTATTCAACACACACAACCGAGTTCTTATTTCTACAATCAATTTTATTATCACTTATTTAAGTAAAATTCATATTAAGGTTTTGTATAGTGTATGTGTATAATTTTTATACTGCTTAATCTCCTCAAACATGTATAAACTTTTGGCTAACACTCAAAAGATATTAAATTTTAATGTTAATTACAAATACAATTTTTAAAATTTTCTTTTTCAATGATTATAATTAAAATATGAATCCCAAATTTAAGTAAACCTTCTTATATAGATATTTAAATATGTATGTTTATATCAGAACTGATCAAACACTTAAACTACCTATATGTGTAGTCTAATGTTATTTTTATTTGAAAAAATGTATATTTAGTTGTTTACTATTGAATATTACCCTTTACTGTTTACTTTTTAAATATAAAATCTTTTGTAAAAATTGATTTTATTATTTAAAAGATTTTCATTCTATTTACATAATATAATATTATATTAATATTATTATAATTGTTTATTTACTTATTAACTTTATATGAATTTGTAGTTTATGTAATTTTAGGTTGTTTTGACATAATTTCCAACAATATACAATTGGTTATACACTATAGTTATAGACTGTTATAAAACATTAAACTATTTGTACAGATTTATAAAAATCTGACAATAACTATAGGATAACCCCGTTTATTATTGATAAATCATAGTAATCTATATTAACAATGATTTTAAAAAATCAAAAAATATATGATTATATTAGTACCTATAAAATAATATAAAAAAAGGTTTCATAGTTAAAATTCTATTTAAATCAATTACTAATTATTAATAACTAATATAATATGAAAATATTCCTTATTTATAAATTAGTGCACATTATATTTTATTTGAAAAAATTGTTATAAATTATAATGGCCATTATTAGGTAGGTATATATTAATGTTGTTATTATTGCCTATTCATTTTGATCACTGTTCTGTTAGTGACTATTTATTATTCTTAATTTTAAACCACCTTATTTTTAAATTGCATTAAATAAATGATTCAATATTTCATATGTATCTGTAAAAGATTATATTTAATCTTTTTTACATTAAACATAACATTTATTAAATTTTAGGGTCTTTAAACTAAAAATTGCTAGTTTTATGCATTTAAAATTGTATACTAAATATAAAATTTAATGCTTTATAAAAAAATAATTTAAACTATTTTTGAGATTTAAATTATGAGTAAAATAACAATTGAAGTGAATTAAAAATAAGATAAGTACTATAATTCCTTCAATATCATGATATAAAACAATTAAATATAATGGTCTTTATTCAAAATGTAACATTTTGTTCTGGTATCAATGTCAAAAGTTATTGGTTTTGAAATTGTTTCAACCAAAATAAGTTGAATAACTGTTGAAAAACAAATGTTTAAAAAATAATTATATAACAGGAGATAGATAATGTAAATTATGTTTATGAATAATATTATTTTGTACATAATATTTAAGGATTTTATTAATCAATTTCAAGAATTAGTTTTCTGATATATATTTATATATATATTACATCATGTAGACACGAGTAATATAATAGTCTATAATAATAATACCACCTATAATAGCTGGTGATCAATGGTCAAGAAGTCTATCACGTGATTGTTAATCATTAATCTGATGAAATGGAAATACCAAAAGAATAATAGCTGATAGGTAAAATTTAAAAAGTGGGGTGTACAGTTTTCTATAAAACCACAAAACTAAAAAAGATTGAAACACTCAAAGCAGATATTGTTGCATTTGTCAAACAATTGTGTTTTGAAAATCAATTTTTATTTTGTAATCTTTGCTTATGCTTGAAACAATGTGTTTTGGTGAGTAATTTTTCATTTATTAATTATTTTTTATGCATTTTTATATCATTGGCTTAATGTCTATAAAATATATAATAATAATAATAATAGGTAGTAGTGTGCTAAAGTAAAATTTGTTGAGGCAGTTAGTAAAAAAAATATATTTATAATGAGTTTATAACTTAACAAATATCTCTTTACTTTATATATAATACCAAGAATAGATTTATATTATCATTATTATTATATGTTACATAAATTTTATTTAAATTCCAAAAACAGCCAGAAAATTGTATATTTTATTTTGTACTCAAGTTAATAACATTTGTGCTAAATTTAATTTTAAGCACAAGAAAATAAAAAATCAGTGGCAATCATTGGTTGTGGACCAGCTGGATTATCCGCTCTTAAACACTTTACAGCTGAAGGATCTCCGTTCACATGTGTGTCATACGAACAGACTGACAACGTTGGTGGCACTTGGGTATACACTGATAGAGTAGGCAAGGACAAATATGGCTTACCAGTTCATTCAAGCATGTACAAAAGTCTAAGGTATATAAGATTTATGTGAAATATTTATCTTTTACTGAGAAGGTTTTTATTTTCAGAACAAATTTGCCTAAAGAAATTATGGAACTTCAGGGTTTTCCACATAAAGGTCCTGAAGACAAATCATATGTGGCAGCCAATGAAATGCTAAAATACTTGGAAGACTATGCAGACCATTTTGACTTAATAAAACATATCAAGGTAATAATATTAATGGTTATTTGTAAAATAAAAATTAATATAATATGATATAGTAAATGTACTTGTGAGTTATAACTTATATAAAATTTATATAATAGTTTCATCACCACGTAAAGGAAATTAGTCCTTTAGAGGAGAATCGTTGGCTTGTGACTGTGATTGACTTGCAAGAAAATAATGTGGAAACATTGGAATTTGATGGAGTTGTTATTTGTGTTGGGTAATTTATACACTTAATTTTTTTTTTTTTTTAATTATATTTACTATTTCAATTTTCTATTATTAATTTTTTCTTATGTTTCAGTAATTACAGTAATCCAGTAATTCCCGAAATTCCTGGAATAGAGAAATTTTGTGGAATGAAAATTCATAGTCACGATTATAGAGATTCTTCAATATTTAAGGACAAAAGTACTGTGGTGATTGGTTGTGGTCCCTCAGGATTAGATATATCATTTGACATTGCAAAAGTCGCAGAAAAAGTATTGGCAATTAATTAATTTTAATATTTTATTTATTTTTTTTTTTATTCCAAATATTATTAAAGATTTAAATTATATTTACCTTAGGTTTACTTGAGTCACCACAACCAGCGTGTTAAAAACATGAAATTTCCATCAAATATGGTTCAGAAAATTGATATTAAAGAAGTAGTAGAAAATGGAATAGTTTTCCAAGATGGATCTTATGAACAAATTGATTCAATTTTATATTGTACAGGTAAGCAAATGCAACTTATAAATAAAATAAATAAATAAACAAAAAATGTTAGCAATTAAAACTAATTTTAATTATTTTGTTTTAGAATTATAAAGAAATTGGCCTACTATGGCTTTAGAGAAATCTTATGGCCTATTTTGGCTCATATCATCAAAATGTTCATGTTTCTATACTGGATTTTCTTCATTTGAATGACCTTTCAAAGGTCTAGAACTAATAAGATACTTTTTTAGTTATTTAATTTCTATTACTAATCTTAAACTCAACTTAAGTCTTAAATTAATTTATAAATATTATTTTACCTTAGTATATGTATTTTCACATAATTTTTCTAACTTTGAGCAGGATACAACTATAAGTACCCATTTCTGAGCCCAGGATGTGGTATTCGTGTAGAGAACAATCACGTAAAGCCACTTTTTAAGCATATACTGAACATTGAACACCCTACAATGTACTTTATTGGAATTCCGACAAACACCACTGGTTTCTGTATGATTGATTTACAGGTAATTTTATAATAAGTACTAACTAAAAATACCACTAAATTCTAATATTTGTGAATCTTATCGAATAAATTAAAAAATAGATAAAATATGTTGTAATATGTTAAACATTTTAGTATACCAATAATTGAGTTTTGTTTATAGGTGCAATTTGCTAAAACGTTTTTGGAAGGGCGAGTGAAATTGCCTAGTAAGGAAGAAATGATTGAGGATACACGCTTAGACATAGAGTTAAGATTAGCAAGTGGATTACGACCTAAAGAACTGCACATGATGGGTCGTAGGTCAAAAGATTATTACGATTCATTGGCATCTTTATCGGGATTGGAATCAGTGTCACCTGTTGTTCTCCAAATCTACTTTGATGGAATTGATAGATTCATGTGTGATTTCTCACACTTCAGAGAAGACAAATACAAATTATTGGATAAAGATCATTACATGGTTAAATTTCCAAATGAAGAAGAACCAGTAATGAGGAGACAAGAGATTGTCTCAAATTAAGTTTTTGATTATAGATTGATATGATTTAGTAATAAAAACATTCATAGTCTATATGAATGCTGCCGTGCAGTGTATACCAATACAGATGGTGTTATACAATTATTAAACTATGTATTTAAGTTAGTTTTGTATTATATAATCGAACTGATTTGTATTAAATTAAATTTGTATTTGGTATTTTATACTAGTTATATTTTTGTTATTATTTTTTTTAATTATATTTAATTTTTTTAGAAGTAAAACTATGTTGTTTTTAATACTTGGATTTCTTGATAATATTTATTAAAAGTATTTTATATTGAAAACTATTTCTCAACAACTCCAGATTATTTTTATAGAAAGAAAATTATCTGAAAACTTATTTTAAAAACATAGAAAAAATTATTAATAAATTATAAGAAAAACTTAGCAAAATTAAAAATCTATGGACACTTTCTGATGCTGAAATTATCTTGTGAAAAAATATTTATCTATGAACAATTTGAAACATACTATGATACAAAACATAATATATATACACATTTATGTATTTAGATTATAGCACTACTTCAACTAAACGGTATTTATGAAGAGGTAAGATTATAAATTGTTTAATATTTTAGTGAAGACAATATGAACATTTAATGGTATTAATTAAATTGTAACAACATTTAGGTAACACAATGGCCTATCTTTCTATGAGATTTAATTATTTAAAAAAAAAAATAATCAACTTGTAGGTATTTAAATTACTCAATAAAAATATTATATAAAGAATAGTAGCTACCTATTTTATTGATTATTTTCTTTAAATTAATTACAATAATATTTTGTAAGTAAAAAATCATCCATATATTGTTTAACTTTTAAATATATGTTACTTAAAAATATATATGCAAATATCATTGGTTTTATATGTTTATTTTAAAGTTAGCTATTATTTAGGTTAGAAGGGAAAATAAATAATGACGATGGCAATTAATATACTATTATTTTATTCTAAACGTAAAACATTCCACTTTGGTTGTCTGTGCATAACTATTTTTAAATCTATTGTCTGGTATAAATGATGTATTCATAATATGTATTATTATAATTTACAAATAACTAAACATTAAAAAATGATCTTTCTGTGTTCTCAATAGCCACAAAAATGTCGAAGAGCCGTAGGAATTAGGAATGAAAAACTTTGAAAGAAGAAACATTGTATACTGTATTGGTAGGTAAATAATGCTTTGAGTATATGCCATATTTTTTAAATTTAAAATGTATCTCAAAAAAATTGTTTTCACTACACTCGAAAAATAGTGTATAAATATATAAAACAGTGTGCGTAAAAATTATATTATATGTACCTATAGAACATAAACTATATAGAGTATACACTCGATCATACCACGGCCTTAGATTATACAAATATACAACCTGAGAAGTGATATTTAATCATAAATATTAATTTTAATTTTATACAATAGAATTTAAAAATACAAAATACAATTTTATATCTCAAAAGCAATTAATAAAATAATAATATACCAATTGCCATTTGCCACCGTTCATCGTATACACACCGTATACTTATAAAATGATTATTTTTTTTTCACGTGTATGCATTTCTTTATAAATATTGTTATGAGTAATATACGCTCCAATACATCCCAAGTGTATCTACCTATTAATATAAAATTCCTAACGTATAGATTTATTAATAACCAAAGATGGAAATTAGAATCGTTACCTACCTATAGATGTTTATAAAATATCGTGGCTACCTAGTAAATAGAAGGTACCTAACCACCTAGGTATAAAGGTATAAGTACTTCGTACCTATGAGTCATAATATTGTTTTGTACATTTCGATTTTAAACTCTTTTTAATGCATAACCTACGTAACAGCTTTAAATTTACGTAGTAGGATCAAAAAGTTCCCGGAATTTATTTATAGAAAAAAAAACTATTTTTCTTATCAAATATCTGTTTATTGAAATTAAAAGTAGACATTATTAGCTATCTGTAGGTTTTGTCGTTAAAATTATATTAGTCTCATGTGAATCGTAATCGTGTCCATACGAAACGGAGTTTACGCATATTTTCAAAATGTCACAATTTGAACAACGCGCTAACATTAAATTTTGTTTTAAACTTGGA
>JACXSJ010002877.1:16678-34963 GCA_014851325.1 Pentalonia nigronervosa
AATGCACCGTGCCACTCGTCTTTTGCAGTTCGGCAATTTTTAACGGATAAAAAAATTTCTACAATTCCACAACCCCCGTATTCACCAGACATTGCTCCATGTGACTTCTGGTTGTTTCCAAATCTAAAACTTGGACTCAAAGGTGAACGTTTTGCGACGATTGAAGACATTAAAGTTAACGCAACAGCAAATCTCAGGGCCATTCCAATAGAGGGATACCAAAGATGTTTCCAGCAGTTACAAAGTCGTTGGAGTAAGTGTGTCTGTGCTGAAGGACGATACATTGAAGGAGATTAAGTAAATTTATATTTAAATTGTATACATAAAAAAATAAAATGAAATTCCGGGAACTTTTTGATCCTACTACGTATATAAAAACGACGTACGTTCGTAGATGAGAATCATACATTTAATTTAATCTAAAATAACGTGCGTATATAAATTTAAGATAAAAATAAATTGTACAAATTGTTTTGTTTTTAAGACCATATTTTTGATCTTCTAAGCGCTTAACAGTTCATACTGCAGCAATGCAGTATGTATATTTGTTATGTACCTATAGTACATTTTTAGAGAATATAAGACTGCGTAGATAATAATTAAACTAGTATTATCATGTTATAACACACGTGTGGTTATACCACTTTTCTGAATATTTTTTAATAGCTGAGATTTAAAAGGTAGTTGGTTATCCGTGTAAATAAATGTAATCGGGAAAAAGAAAATACGTGAACAATCACGTGATAAAAGCCTGTACTGACGCAATAAATAATAATAATGATCAACATAGGTCGTTGAATAGATTTAATATTTTTTTACGATAAGCGATTACGTCTATAAGTATATAGAATATAACATTTAAGTAGGAAACTACTTGAAAAAATAAATCAACTACTTCAAATGTTTTTAAGTTTCACCAATTATTCTGTTATTGTATTGTTTATTCCCGAACTGATATTTTATTACACGTGGTAGTCACTAAACAATAACACATTGATTAAAAAAATAATGATGCACACCGGTAAGTTTGAACCATTTTTTTTAATCGATTTTGAGATTAATTACTAACCTATTTAATTCCATGCATAATTGTATCGTAATAATATGTTCTTATCTTATATTTTATTTATTCAAACCTTTTATTGCTTGTAATAATTGGACTTTATTTTGTACTTTGTACGATTACTAATCATAAGTCTAACGGCTGACATCGGGGTCATATTAAGTCGTCAAACATGATAATAGTGATTCCATATTTCCATATACCTACAACTATATAAAGCGATTAATGGATCATACATAAAATATATACACTTAACATATTCAATATTTTATAGGTACTACTAGTCACTAGATACGAGTTAAACAAACTTTTTATAATATATATTTTTAAATGCCCGTCGATGTATTTTATTGTATTATGTTGATTGTTGAATGTTGACACCTACTTTTATAAGCTTCCAGTTTGGTATAATTTATGATATTCAATCCAGTGTAACCAGGATTTCTGAGGGAGGGGGCAATAAAAAAATATTTTAAATTTGTATTACTTGCACCCTGGTTAACTTTTATATTTATTATATGACCAAATATATTAAATACATTCTACTGAAATTAATACATTTTTAACAACTGTTTATTTATATAATTTATTTATTACAAACAACTTACATCTTAATGAGGTACATATAATTTATAATATTTTATTATTATTGTGTCCAAATTCAATCTTAAACTTTCATTCTTCTAGGAGATATAAAAGCGGTTAATATTTCTTTTTATACATTGTCGTATTCGGCAAAAATACAGCCAATAGGGGGGGGGGGGCATGGTCAGTTTGTCCCCCCTGGCTACGCCACTGATGATACCAGTTATTATTAACTAATTACTTAGTTAAAAGTAGCTAGTTTTGATTTTTATGATATCACATGATGTATGTAATTAGCACAATAGTTAAGAGATAATAGCCAAAGCCTCTGACTAAGCATACCTAAATACTAAATACCAATGACAAATTCTGTACACTATATGTCTATATAGTCACTAAGACTATTTTTTTTTTGTATGTATTAATTTCTATATTATAGACGATTTCCAAAGGCCATTAACAAACACCACAATATATTTCAAGACTCAAAGACGTCACCGCCATATTCATGTATTGATGTATGATTATCAAATTTGGATATTTTATTGCGGAATACGGATTATTAGGAATATAGGAACTCCGTTAAATGTTGTTATTATTATTTAATAACAAATAAAAAGAATTATATATTATCATTGCCGAAGTACCTTCACTGGATGGTTTCTTCCTCCAAGTCATCAAGTCATTACACATAATTTCTAAAACAATACCTTATGCCTATTGTACTTGTTTGTATAGATTGTATAATTTTCTAGTTTAAAAATAAAATATATATATATATATATATATATATATATATTATCATTGATTATAAATAAGTAAAATTGTATTTATAATCAATGATATTATATTCTTTATAAAAACAGGTGCTATTACATATAACATAAGATATTCTACAATTTTTTTTATTGTTTTATTATGTTATTTTTAGTTTGTAATGAATGAATAATAAGTAAACTAATGCATTTATATACCTCTCTTCTAAATATATAAAAATATTTTTAAATATTCAATTTAAAATATAAAAAAAGTACAGTTTCCAATAAAATATTTACGGTAGTAATTATATACGAATATATTAATAATAAAATAAATATATATTATACTTAATAATTATAATTAATATTTCAACAAATACAAAACTAAATAAATAAAAAACATCCATTGTCAATAATTTATTCAAATAGTTCCATAAATTATGATACCTACTTGGGTATGATGTCTTTTATCTACTAATTTAATTCTCTTCGGACAAGTGTCTTCCACATCTCTATTACCACTAATTATTCAAGATTTTACATTTTTTCAGTCACTACTTACTAGGTATAAAACTATTAGTGAGTGGTCCGCACGTTCTATTATTAAGAACGATGATAATATGTTTATGCTTAGACGTTAGGCGTTAACGCATATTTATTTTCCAAGTAATTAATAACTATATTATTCATGGCGCTAAAATTTCTCTTGCATTCAGATGATTAAATTGCTATTGTATTAATATTTGATTGCAATTATTAAAATTACAATATTTGTTTATGAAATACCTAATCAATTAGATAAATTATGATGTTTGGTTTTAAAAAGATGTTCTGTCTTGTAAGTTCCACTTAAAAAAAAAATAATAGGTATGGGGATATGTCAAAATTTCTGAAAAATTACTTGAGATACTCCCTGCGTCCCCCCAAGTCATGCACTGGATATCACATTATGACCTATACAATTATAATACACATACGTTAGATGGATATAGTTTTATTTTTTAGAAATTAAAATTTAAAGTTATAATAAATAATTATTTGGTCATTACTATTTATATAGTTAGGAGTCCAAGGACTATACCTACGTCCCATATACTAATATAATTTAATAAAAAGTTTTCAACTCTATAGATGTAATATTATATTGCACATATTGGTTTTTGTTATATATAATTCAACAAGAAATATTTTATTTGTTATTTCTTTACTTAAATTTTAAATTTTAAAATGTATATTGTAGCTAGGTAAACAGTTGATATAATTAGTAACTAATAGCGATTAATCTATATTAGATATTGTTTTAGTGGATAATGATAATAGATAACCGACAGGTGATATTGGGAAGTTTAATTCTTGAACAAAATATGCCTTTTACTTATTACAATGATGACATTAATCATGGGTTCATCTAGTTTCGTCGTTGATTATACGTTATGTTTACTAATGATTTATGTTCATGACCTGTGGGCTGTGGGTACCTAACTACATAACATAAACAGAGCAAAAATTATTGCGTATGAATAAAATTGAACGTTTGCTAACAAAGAAGTTGATTTTAAATAGAACCAATAAACATCACTATTTGCTATATGGTACTACATTAAATTAATTTTAAAAATGCTGAAAAATGTAAATTATGTTTTAGAATTCGTTCTAATGAACGCATATATAAAAGTTTCAATCGCATCTGTTTTTCGAATTTGTTTCAACAAACACCACAATATAACTCAAAGACGTTACCGCCACAGTTTAATACAAGGTAATTATATATTTTATTAAACCATGACAAAATATCCCGTGCAGGAATAATTATGAAATATATATTTTAGACACATAAAATAGATTTATTTTAGGGATGTTAAAATATTATGTAAGAAATAATTAACTTGGAAAAGATGAGGGTGTTTATTTAATCTCGTACTCGCCATAGCACCCCTCCTCCAACGGTATTATACCTACGCTTGTCTTTAATTTATATATATATATATAGAATTAGATTGTGGAAGATACGAGATATAGTGGGCTAAGGGTTTATCACTGCATGTTTATTATTAATCACGTAAGAATATGCCAATAAACCTACCATCAGTACTTTTTTTTAATAGGTATTGAAGTAGAATTGAAGTAGGTATTGAAGTTTAATAGGTATCCGTTCAATATTTTTTGATGAAAAGTGAAAGTCTATAATGTCAGTATAAAATATATTATTCCTCAGTAAGATCGTGAATTATGAATCACTACTTTTTGACGCGTATTGTTAGGACAGTGTTTAAAAATGGTATATATTGTTGCGTGCCAACCATTCGTTTATGACACGATTGCAAAATATGAACACGTGATGGTTGTTTCAATAATATGCAATTATATTAATTTATTAATTAACTGACAATAATTAAAAAATGGTCATATTAAAACATTTAACACAATGAGCAGTAATCTCCGATTTCTATAAATTGTATAATATTGTACATCGTACTGTTTGTTTTACAAAACGTCGAAATTATTGTTGGGTGTCATCAAATGTATATTTACAATATATTGGACAAAATTAGTAATTGTTAAATAAATAAGCGTAAGTAGGTAGTACACACGGTACACATCTATATTTTGTCATGATTTAAAAAAATACCTATTTGACACTTGCATATTGCCATATATTGGTATACTATATAGTTGTGTGCACCTTGTGGCTTGTAGTACAGTGTAGTATAATGTAATTGCATTACTTATATTGAAACATCGTAATAAATAGTAATAGTACTTAGATGTTTGGTAATATATAGAAACAAGAAACGAGTATGAATAACGCACGTAATGCGTACCTACGAAGATCAGACGAGAAAAATAATATATTATATTATATAATTGCCAAGATGCACTACGAGTATATAACTATTATTATTGCATAACTCGATTCTTTATTGTCTTCGTTTGAAATATTGGTAAGTATAGTGGTATAATCTAGACACCTCACGCCTAATTATAATTACATAATAATTAAAATTTAAATGTAAACTGTTTTCATCAGTATTTAATGTTTTATTACGATGAATCTTCATCAAAGCAATTTCTGACAATCTAACATTTTCTTGTTGATTCCTCTAAAACCTCTAAAACGTTTGTAATCAACCCATAGGCTTTAGCGTGTTGAATAATTTAGGTAAACAATGTAAATACAACAGTAAATAGAAATTCATATCTAAATAACAGACCGCACCATCGACGTATGTAAACTTGACTCATAAGCATTGATGGTTATTGTCAGAGCTCGGATGTTAATGACCAAAATTTCATTAAAACATGTATTTGAAAATGTCAAAATATGTAGTTAAATGCCATAAAATATATTAAACATACCATTTTTTTCAAAAAATGTATACAAAAAAAAGGGTTTAAAAAAAATGATATACTCTATTGAATGTGTATTTAAAATTACTTTATTACAAAACACACAGCTATTAAGTATGAAAAAAATATATTAATTAGCTTCCGATCTATTAAAATTTAATTGTACATAAGTTAAGCAATTTAAGTATCAGGATTACACTGTACAACAATTTTTTTGCCAATATTTTCAAATTTGAAAGACCTTCGTCGATCCGACAATATATGGACTCCCCCTATTATACGCCACTCCGTAGAATAAATATTATTATTATGATGTAGTTATGACGTAGGCGAAGTACAAATTAAGAAATAATAACCAGACACCCGTTGAGTAGTTCTATCACCACCACCGTCCACGCAATCCCAGAACACTATTGCTATTACCTCAATCCCAATAATAGTATTTGTTATCATGTTATAATCACAATAACAGAATTCTAACTAAAAGTATCAGACTTCTGTTAACTGTTAGTGGGTATAGTTATTATATTTTGTTATTATTTATTAGTTATTGCCTGATTATTTCAATTTTTTCATATTGGTCGAGTTGTCACTTGTTGCGCAATATTTCATATGGGATTTGGCTAGTTTAATTCAACTTAATCAAGTTTAAGTACACAAGTGGATTGAATTGATAAAAATCTCATTGTGTGATTCACTATTCGACTTTCGAGTGGCAATTCTCGTTTCGTTTGTTTATTTAAATTGAACTCTTGTTAATCGTGCACGTCGGACGTATACCTGTTACCTACGCCCCATATTTGTTTTTGGATTCAGTGTCTTTGGCACGTAGCAATTAAAAAAACTAACATTACCTACTGTAAATCATGTCTCTGTGTACTGAAGAAACAAACAAAAAGACCATCGGCATCATTGGCTGTGGGGCATCTGGTTTGGCAGCTCTGAAAAATTTTACAGCCGACGATTCGCTGTTCAAATGCGTAGCGTTTGAACAGACTGCCAATATTGGAGGTACTTGGGTATACACAGACGATGTCGACCGAGACCAGTACGGCTTACCAGTTCACTCCAGCATGTACAAAAGCCTGAGGTATATGTGTGAACAAATTACGATTGTATGTTAGATATCTTACTCGTCATATTATGTAGGTACTTATGTTTCAACGTGTTGCCCTTACTATTAGGTCAAACTTGCCAAAAGAAATTATGGAGCTAAGTGGATTTCCACATACTGGTGTTGGGGACGCTTGCTACTTTCCAGCTGCATACATACAGAAATATCTGAACGATTTTACTGATCATTTTAATTTAAGACCATATATTAAGGCAAGTCAAATAATACTGTCTGAAATAAAGAATGATTATATTTATCTCTCATGAATATTATTATTATATTTTATGTTTAGTTTAATCATCATGTGGAAAAAGTAAGACCTATCAATAATAGCCAATGGGAATTAAATGTTCTAAATTTGCAACAACAAAGTAAAGAAACATTAATCTTTGATGCATTAGTGATATGTGTTGGGTAAGTGATGTAAACATAACAATTTTAAGTCAAATTCTTTTTACCATGTAATTCTGTTAAAATTTAAGAATTAAGTATAACACATAATTAATATTATTACAATTTTGAATTTTCTTTATTTTTTTAAATCATTTTTTAAAAAATTGTATTTTATGTAAGGTTATTAATTAATGTAAATTGTAAATCATGTATCTACTCCTCTATACTGTAATCAGTAAAAAAGAACAACAATTTAAAAATTAAATATATATTAATATATTATCAGAGAATAAAAAAACTAATATCAAATTATAATTATCTACAACAGTTGTTCTTAAACTGTGTTCCGCAGTACTCTGGGGGTTTATAACGCTCATGTCGGGGGTCTGCGGAGACATTAACTTATAACATACGTGACATGAGTGCATTATTACAGTTGTTGGGTTATTATTATTTTTTTTTTCATGAAAAAAATTATATATTTATAATTATATATTATATCTTATGTTTATTATACTGGTGATGAGATATAATTTGTATTTTATAATATAAAATAATTATTATAATATTAATTATGATAACATGAGATATTTTGTAAAGAAAATTGTAAGAGTGTCCACGATTTCTAAAAATCTTTCATCAGGGGTTTGTATTTTACAAAAGTTTAAGAACCATTGATCTACAGTATTTATTAACATAAATGCTAAAGAAATATTGCAACCACTCATTAATTGAAATCTTTTAACTTTTTATGTCATTAAAAAACAATATTTTTCAAAAAAAAAATATATTTCTTTAAATAATAAAGTCAATACTAAATCATTACTAATCATTTAAATATAAATAATGAAAGAAATATTGCACAAGTTAATTTTTTTAAAAAATTCCTATACAGTTTTCTTAATATTATTTTTATTTTTGTTCGTTTTCCTTGTTTTTTTTCTTGGTATTCCCTTTATACTATTATTTATTTAAAATTGTTGGCTATAATTAAATTTTATAATTTTACGGCACAAATTATATATAATCTGTTTTTTTTTTTATTGAATTTCTGTTATATTTTTTTTTAATTATAATTAATTTAATTTAAAAATAAATAAATATAAATAAGTTTTTGCAAAAATTTTAATAGAATTTATAAAATTCATTATATATTCATACTGTGATATGATTGACCTACTTGAACTTGTTCATATTCTAGTAATTATAGCAATCCTGCTATTCCAGATGTTAAGGGTTCCGACATATTCAGTGGGAAAATCATGCATAGTCATAGCTATAGAGATGCAGATTCATTTAAAGGAAATTCTGTGCTGGTTATAGGTTGTGGTGCATCTGGTCTAGATATATCATATGCTGCTTCAACAATAGCAGACAAGGTAACCTTTAAAATCATATCCAGGCTTACCTGTTAATTATTAATAATTTAAACATAATTTTAGGTTTTTTTGAGTCATCATCAACCTCGATTAATGAAGTTGAAAGTTCCATCTAATTATTTCCATAAGACCGATGTTAAAGAAATTGTTGAAGATGGTGTTATTTTTCAAGATGGCTCTTATGAAAAAATTGACACTATAGTATACTGTACAGGTAGGTTAAAAGTATTTACTTTATTCTGTATATTTATTGATTTTATTTTTTAGGATACACCTATAAATATCCATTTTTAAGTAGCGAATGTGGAATAAATGTTGAAGATAATGTTATTAAAAATCTATTTAAACATATGATTAATATTGAATATCCAACAATGGGATTTATTGGTGTGCCTAGGAATACTACAGGATTTTACTTATTTGATCTTCAAGTAATTGAAAATAGTTTTTATATAATATAATACAAGTAATTTAAAAATACATATTTTCATTATTATTCATTTAATATTTTCAGTCCAGAATTTTTAAAAAGATTTTAGAAGGTGGTGTGAAATTGCCTAATAAAAAAGAAATGCTTCAAGATACCTATAATGAAATTGAGGCTCGATTAGCTGGTGGTCAGAGATTAAAGGATCTTCATGCGCTGGGTAAAACTAAGTGGGCCATGGAGTATTACACTTCAGTTTCAAAATTTGCTGGTATAGAACACCCACCACCAGTATTATTACAAATATATTTTGATGGTATTGAAAGGCTTTCAGAAGATTTTTTGAACTTCAGAGGTGATAAATATCAAATTATTGATAGAGAACATTATAAAGTACAATATTTTGACCGAAATGAATCGATTATTAAAAAACAAATTTTATATTCTTTTTAAAATAATAAAAATTTAAAATTATATTTTGTTAAATAGTTGTTTTTAAAGTTTAAATTTGTTACTTGGTTTATTATAAATATATTTTATGTATCATGCTATTTGTAAATGTTTTTTAACCTAGTTAAAGGTTTGAAGAAAGCTGTGATTGTCAATTATTTTATGTTAATTTAAGAGCAATATATCTACTAAGTATTAACTAATACATATCAACTAATGATCATTTTAATTAATCTGTTGATAAAACATTACTGATTTTATAAGAAAGTATCCACATCAACTAAGAATATATTTTCATGTAGTTGTATATTTGTCTTGTCATTTTTTTGTCATTTTCTTGCAGTGTTAATGAAATATTAAAATGTAGGTTTATACATTTAAATACTATTTCAAAGTAATTTACAAATGATCCCACAACTGCCGCATTATTAGGCGTTGCTTGAATATGAACCAATATAAATATCTAAATCAGTAAAAACTACATGTTTAGTATACAATATACTAATGGATATCTTAATATTTATAAAATAATCTGAACCAAGAGGTTAAGATGGATATAAAAAAAACATGATTATAAAACCAATATTTAGATTGATCGCTCCACTCAAGTAGTCAAATTTATTCTAAAATATAATAATTATAGATTTTACAAAATATACTGTTTAAAGATATCAAAAATTCATATTATACAAACATATAAACAATATTTGTAAACAATTATTTATTACCTAAATACCTAATTAAATTAATTCATGCATTTTAACTGACAAGAGTTTACTGTATTTTATATTACATCTAAATGAAATATTAAATTGGATATGTACACATTTATATTGACAGCTTTTTTCAGATACTTATTGGGTGTCTACCATGCAAACATAAAAATTGTCTATGAATACCAACGACACAGCTTCCATTCCATATATTTATATAATGGATTATCAATCTGAAAATTGTAGCTATCAAACAAAACATTAATTAAGTTACAACATTAAGAATTATAAATTAAAATGAATAATATCAATATAAATATTAAAATATGAAATTTGATTTCTTTAATTCAAATGTTTAAAAAAAATATAAATATTTATATATAATATTTAATATATCAACAACAACAAAAAAAAAACAATACATTTTCTTTATTGTGTTTCCAAAATAGCTATTAAAGTCATTTTTTTGTATGTTAAACTAATGATAATGGTATGAAACCTATAAATTTCACTTCATTTTAAATTCGGTCAGCTAATTTTTGAGAAATAGGTAACTTAAAATGTAAAGTGGAGTGACTGACATAAGGAATATAATATTCAGAGGATTTGACACCGTTCGTTTTTATGGAGTTGAATTTAGGCAATTTCTATAGTGCCTGCGTACATGTCGTGTCTTTTGTTTGTAGTAACCGATCATTAGTGTGAGACAATCTTTTTTTTTTTTTTATTTATTGTTTTAAAATGTTTCAGCACCTTAGGTACTATTACAAGTACGGAACATTACGTTTACATTACATTTACATTTGAGTTAGTGATTACAATGATATAATAGTTTTTAACATTTTGTTGGTTATTTTACATCTCCGATGAGAGCTCTTCGGTGTCTGATATGAGAATGTCTTGGGGTAGTCGCGGTCGCAGTCGCCTATTTGTAGCGTTGATCTATAGTTGACTAGGGGGTAAAGAATTCTCATTCTTGTGTAGCCCTGTACGAATTTTTTGTTTATATGCAGATTCCGGGTAAGTTTTTCATCTAGGTGGACACCTAGATATTTGACTGCGTCGTCTTTGTTATTCCATTGAATGATCTGGTTATTTATGTGAATATTTTTGGGATTGGTATATCTTTTAAGAGTGAATATTTTAACCTCACTTTTCGTTGGGTTTAGATTCAATTTCCATTTTTGAAACCAGGAGATTATTTCATTTAATGAGGATTGTAGATTTTGAATTGCTAACTCTAATGAACTATCTTGGGTGAGAATTGTCGTGTCGTCCGCGAACATTGCTAATTGAGAGTTAGGAGGGGTTGGGATGTCGTAGCAGTAAATATTAAATAGGGTTGGTCCCAGAACCGATCCTTGAGGTACTCTAGCTTTGATTTGGTGTAGTTGTGAGAAGTCTGTTTCCACTCTTTGAAGGATTTGTTTGATATGAAGGATATGATAGTTTTTAGTAGGTAAATAGGAAGATTGAGTATTTTTAGTTTTTGTTCAAGCCCACAGTGCCAGACTTTATCAAAAGCTTGTGTTAGATCTAAGAATGCTGCTGTGGTATATTGCTTTTTTTCAAAACCATGTACAATTATTTGGGATATGCGCTGGATTTGGTGGCATGCGGAGTGTTTGGTTTTAAATCCGAATTGATGTTTCGGGATAGCGTGGAGGTAGGGCTTTAACCTCTCCAGCAATATCCTTTCGTACAGTTTGGATATTGTTGGTAGCAGACTGATTGGTCAGTAGCTAGTAGGAGAATTGGCTGGCTTTCCTGGTTTGTGAATAGGGACTATTATAGCCTGTTTCCAAGTAGAGGGGAAGGTAGCAAAGCTCATGGCAGAGTTGAAAAGGGAGGCTAAGTAGGATAATGCTTTTGATGTCAGGTTTTTTAGGATTTTGTTGGTTATTAAGTCGTGACCTGGGCTTTTTTAATTTTTTAATTTAGATATGAGCAGTTGAATTTCTTTGGGAGATGTTGGGATGATAATTTTATGCTCATTGTTAGTTAAACTCAGTGTTTCATCTGGGCTTTCTCTTTGTGGGATATTATCGTCTTCAGAAGTGAAACAAGTTTCAAAGTATTCAGCAAATGCTTCAGACTTTTCAAAATTGGTGTCGTATTTGGCAATTCCATTTTTTAATGGAGGAATAAGATTACGTTGATTCAAGATTCTTTTGGTTGCCAGCCAGAGACTAGAATCATTTTGATTTATCTTTTCAAGGTAGGTGCGATAGGAGTTATATCTTAAGTTGTCAAGTTCCCACTTAACTCTCCTGTTTAGTTGGTTTAATCTTCTTTTGACTGCTAAGTTTCTAGTTCTCTGCCATAATCTTCTAGTTTTGTGTTTTTCTTTTATAAAATTTTGTACGGCAATTGGGAGGGAATTGGTTGGCTGAAGTATAGCTGTATGTTTTTTGATCTACGCTTGGGTGACTGCAATTTTTATTGTGTCCGTTAAATGCTCAATGCTCTTATTGATATCATCAATGTCATTGTATCATTTATGGTTATTGAGTTTTTCATCCAGGTTTTTCCTAAATGCTTCCTAGTTTATAGGAGCATTAATTAGTTTTGGGATTGGGTTTTTGTCTTTTATTTGTTCATTTAGGGTGGAGATAACCGGTACATGGTCGGAGTCGAGTTCATTCAGGACTATGTGGTGCAGGTCAATTGGAAGATTCGATATAAGAGCGATGTCAAGTATGTCGGGTAGTCTGCCGGACCGATGGAAAGTAGGTTCGGCAGGTGGGTGATATTATGATCCGTTGTTCAGATGCGAATTTGTGTAGTTTGTTACCGTTTGGATTAGTTTTCTGACAGCCCCAAGTTTGGTGTTTTGAATTAAGATCACCTAGGAGTATAGTTGGCATGCCTTAGAATAGAAAGGATATGTCTTCTTGTAAGATTTTTTTATTAAGTGGATTATATGCCGAGATTATTTTTATATCGTGTCTTTCTTTTGATACTATTATTGCAGTGGCCTCAATGTTGGTAATGTTGAGCAAGGTAGATTGGTAGTGTTTGATGTTTTTTTTTTTTTATCAGAATTGCTACTCCTCCTGATGAGTGGGTAGAGTTTCTGTCAGTTCTGTATATATTAAAGCCGTTTAGCTTAAAAGGGTCTGTATTTTTGAGGTGGGTTTCGGTGACGCAGGTTATATCTATTTTGTGTCGGGATAAGAATTCGATGAGTGTCGATTTTTTGGGTTTGATGCCATTTGCATTCCAGTTAGCTAGTTTGATTTCTTTTAGATTAATTGTTGACATTATTGGCTGGTATAGATAGGTTGTTTGTGATTGAGTGGAAGATGGAGCTTATGATAGTTTGTATGTTTTGTAGAATATTTTCGATAAACTGTGAGATTGTTTTTTGTAGGTTTTCATTTAGATATTCTGTAAATATATTATCTGCGTAATTCTGTGCGGTATTGATGGGATTTGATTTACTTTTGATTATGTCTGCTTATGATGTGCGATTCAGCAATTTTTTGGTTGGTATGTTTGTATTTTCATTTTTAGTCAAGTTAGTTATATGCTCATTCTCAGTTGAGGGAGGGAGGTACTTTTGGATTTTGTTTGTTTTTTTATTTATGATATTTTTAAAGTACATACATACTTTGTAATTAGCCGGGTGTGCACCATTGCAGTTTACACAGTTAGGCGGAGTTATTTGGGTTTTTTCACACTTTGAGTAGTGATGCTGGCCGTTATATTTAACGCAGCGAGGTTGTAATTTACAGGATTTATGTATGTGACCATATCTTTGGCAATTCGTACACTGAGGGGGTCTTTAGACTTTTGCCGTGGCTCTATGATTATTATGCAGTTTAATAGTTTGTTTAGTTTAAAAATTTCTTGCGCTCTGGGATTATTTAGCAGTTGTATTGCCAATAGGGGGGTAGGTGCTTTATCTTTATTTGTTAGTCTTATAACAGATTGGACAGGATAGTTAAGATTTTTAAGTTCTTCTATGACTTCTGATGTCATGATTGACATAGGTAGGTTTCTTATAATTGCAGAAATATCTTTTTCTTCTTTTAATCTGTAGGTGTAATATTCGTAATCTTTTTCGTCTAAGAGTTTTGTGAGTGACCGAAAATCATCTATTGTCTGCACATTTATTTTTATATTGTTTACTTTAGCTGTGATAGAGAATTAATTTTGAATAACTTCGGATATCGTTTTGCGGAACTAAGTAAATTCAGATATATTGATTACAAAAAGCGGTGGTATTTTGGGAGGAGTGTTTACAGTTGTTTGTGATTGAGGTGTATCAATATTCTGATTAACATTTGGTGTATCGAGTGTGGCGATATTGTCGTAGGTAAATATTTCCGGATCATTTTTATTAGTGTTATCTAGTATCGAGTAACGATTTGGCGTGGTATATGTTTTCTTTGTTGAGGTGTCGCGAACTTTTGACGTTCGTTTTGGCGATCTGAAGTCATTATCGGAGTTGGGAGATGATTGGGGGTCTTCGTTTTCGGAGCTTGCGCGTATTTTGGTTTTTTTAATAGTGATCGGAGGTACTCTTCGTTCATTTGTTGTGTTTAAATTTGAAGCGTTATGAGTAGAGTTCATTATGTAAGTGTGCGTAATAGTTTATGTATGTATGGATGGGCTTATCGCCCATAATCACGGGTTTGGTTCGCGGTGCGGTGGTTATGTATGGACTTTATACCTTAATAAAGTATTTATGATATACATTACCGAGTTGAAATAACGCAGCGTAATTGCTGCGATACTAACTGCTATCGGGAGCTATAAAAATGATGCGCGGAATTAACGTGTGGCCTCTACGACGTCCAGATACATACTTGAGACAATCTTAGATCATATACAATGTTTAATGATATAATCTAAGGAGACAAGGAAACGAACACTTTTGCACGCGCAAGCACATATCCATAACGCACCGTCGCGTGCTTGACGGACATTATTATTTACTATTTTTCTTTTGTCTAAATGTATTAATTTTTTTGCCAATGGTGTAGACTATCCACTGATCGGAAATCGTTAATTCGTTGGTACACGGCCCATCGGGAATATCCCAATAGGCCAATCCGTCCCTGCAGACTCGGGTACCTGTTGCTGGCCTCTAGGGCCTAGAGTTTTACCAGGGAACAATGCAGAATAGACGCTCGGCTTCGGTTGATCGGGCCGCTAGGGTATGAAGTATTGGACAAAAAAAGTTTTACAGGAGTATAGAGATGATCAAGTTAAAATACAATCATAATAATTATTATAAATTGCCTAATAGTAATCACAAAGATTTATTTTGATGTGCATAAGCCCATGGACGTTTTTGATAATAATTATCAAAAATATAATAGTTATCAATTATTGATAAAAATAATTATATTTTGAATTTGGGGGTCTGGTTCTGGGCCAAAGTAAATATTAGGAGGCTCGGCCCACCAGACTCCTTTTTGGGTACGTGTCTGTTGTGGAAGTCGTTCGGCTGGCGGATGTAGCCGTGTAGGATATGTAGGATAGACGATGGTACATCGATAGTACATGATCTGAGGTAGGCTATATAACATAATAGCACATCTTTCTGTGATAATAGCATATGTTGTACGTCCGTCGGCCACGGTTACGGTTGTAGATACTACGATTGAGTATAACACGGTTAAGATAAACCAAGATGGATATATATCCGCCTTGAGATAAACCAATCATGGTCTAAACCATTAGCAGTCCGGCACTCCGTCACACACCCATAGAGTAATTACTCTATGCACCCACCGCACACAAACAGTTTATCACCAGTCAATTTTATCATATTAGTGATATCATCTTGTTCAAAAATGTCCATGCTTCATATGTTTTTCTGTCTACCGTCTTTTCCTGTGTGGTTGTGTGGTTTGTAGTTTGTTCTGTGC
Source organism: Pentalonia nigronervosa (assembly GCA_014851325.1). NCBI lineage: Eukaryota > Metazoa > Arthropoda > Insecta > Hemiptera > Aphididae > Pentalonia > Pentalonia nigronervosa. The sequence continues at coordinate 32,791 of JACXSJ010002877.1, forward strand.
AATTCATGGATTCATGCCGAATTTATCCATAGCTACTTCAAATACACAATGGTGCGACACAACAATCAGTTGCCGAATAATTTACCACAACTTCAAAATCTTATAAAAAGGGATCCAGCATCATATAAAGATGAAGTAAGTATAAACAAATTCACTAGGTATTTATTATGAATAATTTGATATTATATATAATAATAAATTTAATATTTAAAACCCAAACATTTTTAGTTCCTTCAACAACAACGCCATTATAAGTCACTATTGGCAGTTTTCACATTGCGTCCAACAGATTTCAATAAAAGCCTTGATGAATTGGTAATGTTTATGGCCCAGGTAGCACATTGTTATCCTGGTGAATTGGCCACATTTGCACAAGAACTCACAGATATGTTGCAGACACATGGACCTGTTCTAGATAAGGACATGCGAATGGTAATTTTTAATAATGATACAATTTTAAAATTAAAATATACAATTATGGTGTTAATGTATTTATATTTTTAGACATTTTGTCGAGCTTTAATATTGTTACGCAACAAGCGATTATTGACACCTACAGATTTGCTTTCTCTATTTTTTGGCTTACTCAGATCACAAGATAAGGAATTAAGAAAATTTTTAGAATCACATATAGTTTCTGATATTAAGAATTTAAATTCAAAACATAAAGATGCCAAGTTAAATCGGGTAAGTGTTATAAAGATATATTAAAGTTATGAACAAATGAAGAATATATTTATTATTTTTTTTTTTTTTTTTTTGTTAGAATCTTCAAAATTTCATGTACACTATGCTTAAAGATAATAATGCTAAGGCAGCTAAAATGTCTTTGGTAAGTATAAAATACATTTTATTAATAAAAATTAAATATTTATGCAATATTGTACTAATATAATAAGGTTTTATATTTAAGGGTATAATGGTTGATTTGTACAAAAAAAATATTTGGAGGGATACAAAAACTGTCAATGTAATATCAACAGGTTGTTTTTCAAAAATAACTAAAGTTATGGTTGCTGCATTAAAATTTTTTGTAACTGTGGATGCAAATGATTCTTCAGACGATAGTGATTCATCAAGTTCTGATGATGTAAATAATTTTAAAATTATATATTGTATTGTTTCTTAAAATATTAACATTTTTTAAATTATTATTAAAGGACACACCAAATACTAGAGAAGTGATTATGGCTAATAAAGTAAGCAAGACAACAAGAAAAAGAACAAAAAATTTAAAAAAAGTTAAAAGATTAGTCGAGGTATGTATTTTTGTATCTTTTCAAATTAACTATCTAAAAATTATTATTTATTAATATGTCATTTGAAAAAAACCTCAATTATATTATTTCAGAAAAATAAAAAAAAGAAGAAACAATCACAATCATCTAATTTTGCAGCTTTAACATTAATACATGATCCTCAAGGGTTTGCAGAAAATTTATTTCATCAGTTAGAAAAAAGACACGAACGATTTGAAGTGAAAATGTTGACATTAGATGTAGTGTCACGATTAATTGGTTTACACCAGTTAATAATTTTCAATTTTTACCCTTACATCCAAAGATTTTTACAACCTCATCAAAAAGGTAATTATATAATTTTTGCCTTTCTCATAAATATTTATTTACAGTAGAACCCCTCTAATCCGCCCCCGGTTGGTCCGCCACTCCGGTTAATCCGACCATAGTTCTATTGATATTAATACTTTAAAAATACATTTGGATTTTCCAATTTATAGTAGATTTATAAAATTAATTGCCAGTTTAATATTTCCCTTATCGCATATCCACTTTAGTAGTTTAGTACTCCCTTTGTTACGACTGTGTTCTGTGTTTATAACGTGTATTATATTTTATTATTATTAAATTTCGTACGTATACACTATACATGTTTGTTTTGCATTGTGTACAGTTGTGTGTATTTTCAACATGCAGGTATGAAACGTAAACACGTTACTCTTTCACTAAATGAAAAATTAGCAGTGCTACAAAGACTGGACAAAGGGGAATCACTTCAAAATATTGCCAAGGAACTCAATGTAGGTGTTACGACGATAAAAGATTGGAGAAAAAATCGGAAAGACATTGAATCATATACAGTGACTATAGATGGTGAAAACGCTCTTAAAAAACGCAAAACATTGAAAAAACCTAAACTTGAACTGCTTGACAAT
>JACXSJ010002878.1:0-34815 GCA_014851325.1 Pentalonia nigronervosa
AAACACAGTAGCACACGCTTTTGTAGTACATTTCGTATGTATTCATGGCATACCAGAAACTATTTTAACAGATCAAGGCACAGAATTTCTTAGTAAAGTTTTTACGGAAGTATGTAAATTATTAAAAATCAATAAAATAAATACAAGTCCATATCATCCACAAACAAATGGCAGTTTAGAAAGATCACATAGAACCTTAACAGAATATTTAAGACATTATGTGAATAAAGATTTAAATAATTGGGACGAATTATTACCTTATGCATTATTCGTGTATAATTCAGCGGAACACACGGCGACTAATTATCAGCCATATGCATTATTGTACGGAAGAGAATTAGAAATACCAGTAAAATTAAAATGTAATCCAGAACCTAGATATAATTATGACGACTATATGTTTGATTTGAAACAAAAAATGCAACAATCACATCAAATAGCGAGAGAACGATTAATTCAAAGAAAAATAAAATCGAAAAAACATTATGATAAAAAAATACACAGCGAGGACTACAATATAAAGGATTTGATACTACTTAAGGACAAAACACCAAAAAATAAATTAAATGCGTTATGGAAAGGACCTTATGAAATATTAGAAATATTGGACACTGAAAATATAGTTATAGCACGGGGTAGACAAAGAGTCACCGTACACAAAAATGATGTGAAAAAATATCACAAAAATGAATTAATAAACAAATAAATATATATATAGAAACATAGAAAGGTTATATAGAAAATAAGTAATTATAAAAAAAAAAAAATTTAATTAAGGACTATTAAGGACTCCTCGTCCTCTGTGAGGTCCATATCACTATCATTCAGCACAATACAATTTTAAAATTAATATTTTTTTTTGCATCCTGTAATTAATATACCTACGGGCGCCCTTATCCCAATCAGCTATCTCAAGGAGTCCTCTAGTTTATCATTCGCTAAAAAAACTAAATATTGTGAGATATTTTTTTAGTTTTAGAATCAGATTAGACTGCAATCCCAATCATTTACTTATATCTGTATACATATTTTTTTTAAATTCTTAAAATGTATTTGTCTGTAGGCGCCCGAGTTTCGCTCTCAATATTTTTTTTATTCATTTATCTTAAGTTAATTTACCTTAATACTTTTAATTTTTTCCGCCTATATCTAGTATCTATAATATCTACTATCGAAATAATTTAATTTTTTTCTGCATTTTAAAATCCATTTGCTTGCGGGCACCCATGTTCTCCTTTTCAATTTTTTTTTCTTTTTTTTAAACTCGTGTTTAGTTTTTTATATACATATTTTTAATATTGATAACTATTCCCGAGAGTGACTTATGGTACCTAACTACCTCAAATAATCGTTATGTAAGAAAAAATTAATTATTGTATATAATAATTGTTTGGTTAATGAAATCTGATTAGACAACAGTCTGCAACTTAATACCTATACTATGCATTCAACGTAATACACTCATTTCTTGAAAAGTATTAACCTTTCTTTCATATATTTTATTCTTATAATTTTTTAAGTTTTTATTTTATTAGCAACATACAGTTTTAATTTGAAATATCTTGTGAACTTGAATAGTTCAATTTACTGAAATGCGCTGCAGGTTTTGTACTCAAATTCCAAATAATATATTATTATAGGCACGTTCATTCGTATAGGTAATTCCATAATGTATTATAACACCTATATGTATATATTATGGATTCATTCAGGCTCAAACATTCTGACGAAAATGTGTCGATAATTCGATTTATCAAATCAATATAATACTATCCTAAGTTCTAAACGTCAAAATATATAGGTAACGTACCAGGTTTCGCGGGTACACAGAAGTCAAATGGTACACATGAATCCTAGTGGACACGACAATTGGATTGTGAGCGACGAGTTTTCCGGGGGCCACTGTTTTGTCGTACCGACAAGGATCTGTCAACCACCGAAGTATTTTCTCCGACGACGATACTTCATCGTTGTACTCCGCTCCGCAAGTTTTGTTTAACCTAAACAGAAAACATAAACGATAAACATATATGTTTAAAATGCGTCTGTAAGAGCATAATATCCGTGTCCTGTGACAAGAGATGTAAGCTTTGAACATTTATTTTTCATTGAAATTTTCTTTGAAAACTTGAAAATTTTATTTTTAATGTTTTTTTAACATAATTAATTTTTGGAAGTTGTACGGTTAATACAAAAATATGGTTGGTTTACATTGTAACAAGTATAACGTCAAACAAAACACTTAGATTCAAAACAATTATAATAATAATTTAGGTAGATACAATTATTTTCTAAATTTGTATAAAGTTAAATGTTTACTATTTAATTAAAAATCAAATGTCTGTGAATATGAAGTTAAATTAAAATATTACCTTTATGTTAAATAATGAAACATATTATTTATCAATAGCCAATTATAATTGTGACTTATGTCTTGTATTAAAACTAAGTACAATGTAATTTATAATAACTACTCATAAAAAGTAATTTATAGAAAATTGTGGAAATAACTCAAACAATAAATAACCAAAAATAGAAAAAATCAATAAACGTCTACGTTTATCGATTTTATCATTTCTTCTTACCTATTTATTGTTTGAGTTATTTGCATGCACAAATTACTAAAAATGCACATTTATTAGCAAGATAAATGTATTTGTATTTCTTGTATTATGTTCAATAGCAACCTAAAATAATATTAAAATGGGTAAAATGTAAAACAAGTACACAGTTTTAAATAAAATTATAAAAGTTAAACATACTATCACTTTATAATATCAAGGAATTTATTTGATAAGAAATTATAAAATTTTCATGAAAATTTATATTACTATAAATATATGTGCAACTATATACAAACATTTTATCTGAACCATGCAATAATAAGAATAATACCCTTAATTTAAGGCTTAAACCTTCCGAGACGTCTGCAGAAAAATAATTTCTGCCGTTCTCTACTTAAGAGAACTTTAATTAACAAAATTCTTCTTACTTAAATAAGTAAAAAATAATTGAGACTGATGGGTATTATAAGCCGGCACATTAAGACAAATTTGTTCTAGTAGATCTGTTCATCAGGACAGTCGATTTTATTATTTAAAAGTTTATGGATAAATAATATATCTGTATTTAGCCATCTAAATTCTAAGGTACGAATTTGGTAACTTATGGTCACATCTTTTACTGGTTTATCAGCCAAAACCAATTTTATGAGCGATAATACGAAAGAAGGGTCTTTGAATTTTTTTCAAATTTATTTTTATGACCAACTTGAGTTGAGTTTCAGATAATCGAGCCAAACTCAAGGACAGATCTCGCAAGAGATAAGTATAAGACAATTAAATAATTAGGATTATTAAATTCAGAGCAATTTCTTTTCAAAAATCCCAAGTTACGAATAGCTTTACTACAATTTAATAAATTTATACATTTCTACAAAATATATTGATTTTTAACTCCAATTTTTTTCAAAATAAAATTTGTTACCTGTATAGCTTTTAAAAATTATTTTTTATGTCGATGACAGTTTATTTTTTAAATTTTTCGTGTATTCAGAAAACTGGGTTATAACACAACACTGTTAATTTTAATAAAATGGATAATGTTTTTCATATCATGAAAATAATTTCACGATTAAGATTTCCATGTTGTGTAAAATACCTATAATTCTAGTCTAGAATAATAGAATTATTAATATGAATATTGGTGCATAATCATTTTTAATAAATGTAATTGTTTTTACATATTTTATAAAATTTAACGATAATTATTTTGAAAACGGTTTGTGCCTTTGGTACCTATATTAACTACTCGTTTGTAATTTAACCAGAATATTGTCAGCTGTAGGTAATTTAATAGCTGCTAAGACACAATAATATAAATTTATGTAATTTGAAAAAAATGAAAAAAGCTTCATATTAGCCGATTCCTAGACTATTTTTACAAAAAAACTCAGTGAATAGGCATTATTATGCCTAAAAATCACATTCATCAAACAAAAAAAAATCGGTATTTTTAATTATACGGAATTAATCAAATAAAAATCGTAAGTTTTTATTATAATATAGTCATATTTAAATACATATTTAATTATTAATTATAATGTATGCCACGTCATTGTATAATTATGCTCATACATATAGGATGTATATAAGTTGGGTTTCAAAAATACTGCTCTTATAAACTATACAGTACAGTCGGTTACCTATACTGTACACTAATGCACTAAAGGTAACTGTGACCCGTTTTTATTTTGGTAATATATATTTATAATTGGGACTGGAGTCCTGGATTTTTGATGATTTTATATAATTTAAACGCAAAAACGTTGAAATGTATCAAATATTATATAATATTACCGTCATTAATGAACGATACGAAAACCAACATAGGATATTTCATAATAAATTTGCTCATAAATCAGTTCGTCTGTTTATGGTATAAGAAAATAACTTAAAATGTATTAAGTTAAATATTTTGAAAATTTCGTACATATAGCCTATAGTAAATAGTAACATACGTAGTGATGAAAATTTTCGAGTCCCTATGAATAATTTTTGTTAAATTATAACAAAATTATCGTCAAAATTAGAAACTCATACGTATATATAAAAAATTGTGCCGAATTGTACCAAGCTTACATATTTTTATCAATACTAAACATTTTAAATGCCTTTGTGTATATAAAACCGTAATTTAAGTAATAATATGGGATTTTAAAAATAGCTCAAAATTAGTCTAAATATTTTAAAAATTGCATTGTGTATAGAAAATGGTAATTTAAGTAATAGTGGAATTTTCAAGATTTTACAATTAATATTTTTTGGATTATTTAGAACAGTTAGAACAATATTGTTTGAAGACAAATCATTATTTTATGTATGAATATCAAGTGACGTAAAAATTTGAAATTCAATCTCTCATTTTTGATTCCAGTAAAACAAACGGTATAGTCATGAGGAATTTTATAATATATTAAAAAATATTTGATAATTTCAAGTTTCTATAAAGTTATTTATTTTTAAACTATAGAAAAAAAAAAACGAAATCGATTTTGTCGGTAACTTGGTTTTGTGTGGGTACCTAATATTTTATTTTATTTTTTCTTTTTGATTATTTTGAAGGGCTGTGAAAAATTCTTTTTTGACCTTCCCCCCTCCGTACCAAGTAAATCTAACTTGAAAACAGGACATTTTTCAACTATAGAAAATGTTTTATGTTCTCACTTACTCTTAATTTTTATAATTGAGAAACAAGAAATTTGGTTCTGATAAAAAATGTTACGGGCACTAGAGTTGGCGCCTACACTTAACCTATACTGCACGTGGAGAGAGGTATTCATAAAAGTCATAATGGCATAACGTTGGCTGTCATTTGTCAAACCGCATAACACCAATAATATATACATATGTGTCGAAACACTGAGAACAAATAATTGGTAATAATATACGTATGTATTTTTCGCGTACAGATTATGCAAAATATAATAATAGAAAAGCGAAATTTACCGAGGACCCGCTTACAGATTATATTCATTTCATTCGGTTCAATGCGTCGGCGGAACGTCGCTAACGGTAGCCCTGTCCGCCTGCATTTGTATTTGATTAAACAAAAGAATACGGTGGCCAAAAAAACGTAAGATCGTCGTTCGTTGTTCTCACCGATACACCTATTATAATAATAATAATACAACGACTAACGACTGGCATTCATCGTTCCGTCACTGCGTTCCCGTGTCCCCGCGACCCACGCAACGCTATACAAATTTTAACGGACGTCGAAATACCGTATTCGGGGCGCGTCGTGTTCGGACGCCCACTCAAACCCTCGAAATACATATCGCGTCGGAGCTACGAGGGGCCCCGAGAGCGCGCGTGAGCAGTTACAATTTTTAGCGGGCGATTTTTCTCCCTCGCCGCGGATCACGGACTGCCAAGTTCGTTTTAAAAACTGTCGGACGTGTCGGAACGACATGATCGGATCGTAAAAATATAATACGACCGTCGGGCGGCTTCCGGCCAAATCAGCGCGATGTGGCCGATGTGGCGTACACCGCCGTCCGCCGAAGGTTTCCCCCCCCCCGGCGTGAAAAACGAGAACGAGTGAGGGATGGTGGGAGGGGGAGGGGCATTTCTCGCGCCACACGCGATGGGTATAAAACGCTGAGACGGGCGGTCCGGAGTGCCGTAATATTATTGATGACGACGAGACACCCGGACACGGGACGACGACGACGTGTAACGATAAAATTAATGCGGGCGGGACTACTGGGTGACGGCGGTGGCTCGCGTTTTCGCCCGCCGACTAATAACAGTGTCGCATCGGCCATCGGCGATCGTCGTCGGCGCTCCGCGCGTAATCCAAAAAAAAAAAAAAATCAACGTAAAAAATTAATCGCCGCGGGTGTCCGGACGTCGGAATCCGCAGCGGACAACAATGCAGTTGCGCGACTCCGCCGCCGGATGACGGGTTGTTGCGCTATAATGAAACGCGCGCGCCGCCCGCGGGTGTTTGTTATATTTTTGTAAACGCGCGACGCGTAACGTGGCCAAACGAAAAACAAAAAAAAAAAAAACAAAACGCGCGCGCAGCGAAAAAATACGTCAAAAACTCTTACTTGGCCAACGGTAACGGTAGCACTACGGTAAACAATAAGACACAAACAAAAACGTACGACTTAGTGTAAAACATGTTCAGCGCGAATGCGGACGACAACACGCGGCCCGTAGTGCAGGCAGGTAGGTAGGCGCACACGAGCCTAATTTTCATTTTTGAATTCGGCTGCTTTTTTTTTTTTGCTTTTCCGCTATTGTTGTTTTGTGGCTCTGTCGTTGGCACAGTAGGCGCCCGCGTACGTACGTGTCGCGCGTCAGATGTTTTTTTTTTTTTTTGGGGGGGGGGGGGGGGGGGGGGGGGGGGGACCGGTTCGCTAGTCGCGCTGACGAGAGGGGACGAAAAACGAAACGTCGCGCGCGCCGGACTTTGTCGCGAGTCGTGTTCAGCCGCGCCGACGGTGTATAGGGCGCGCGCGCAACAATGACATTACACCCACGCGAGTGGCGTGTCGTGCTTGTAACACACACACACACACACATATATTATACGGACACGATTACGTCCGATTATATTTTTGGTTTTGATCGCCCGTATTGTGTACTTGCCCACCAAAGTGCGTTGTTATGCGTCGCGCAATACCCGTGTTACGAGTGAGTATCACCTTTATTCATTCGTCATTCGTCGCAATGATAGAATATTATTACAAAGTACGACCAAGACTTTTGAGCGGCCAAGCAGATTTCGTATCGTGTGGCGTATTTGGAACGGGATAATAATAGAGCGATGTGGGGGGGGGGGGCGTAGATATCGCGATATAATATATAATAAACGTAATCGGCTTTAATCGTTTGTTTATAGTCGGGACTGTTGGGAGGTTTTTGCTGCCCTAATTCGTGTTCGCCATAAATTCTGGGTTATAATTTGATTAGGTGATTAAAACTTTGTGAATTGGGTTCCAACTAAAACCGAACCGGCTATAAATCCGTTACCTGCCTAGGTACTTGACGAATATATTTATTTCTTAATACCAATATAAGCTAAATGAGTAATACAATATTTCCCGTCAACGGTGTGACCGCCCGGAACTCGTATAATCATTTTTCTTTTCGAAATAAGTTGCGGAATTATAATTCTATTAATTAATACGTTATTCCGCGCACATAACTGCGACTTATAGATAATTGTTAATTATAATCCACATTTTCAAATTTCTGTTATTTTTTAGATTGGTTTCCTGTAACTTTAGCAGATTTAGTGGAGTTGTGTTTACGTATTCGTATACGTTCGTCATTTTATTATGAATCAATCTTTATTTTTATTTAATTAAAATAATTAATAACTGTAAGTTATAAATATATTGCTCTTAAAATAATTACTATGCATTTATTTCATTTACTTACCTGTGCACCTATGACTTATTTAAACCAGTGTTTAAAAAAAAAAAATTTTAATAATATATATACGTGCTTGATTAATCAAATGCATACAGATATCACATCATATACAAGAGATTGTAAGATTACAATATTACATATATATATTTTATATCATACAATTAGTAAAGAGTACCTAAAGATTTAGATAAGAGGATATCATACATGTACGTTGTCTTTATCTTATTAAGTAAAACACAGAAATTTGCATTCAATAGAATTATTTTGTATTGTTAGGTACTGATTGGCTCACTTTATGAAACTGAAACTTAAAAATGAGGACATAAACTGTGTTTGTATTTACGATGCTGAAATTATTTTCAATTCATCAAAAACTGCTATTGATTATTGCTTAAGTTAATTTTATGATCATAGATTAGTAGATTGCACGATCAGCAATTAGTCCCTTGCACAACCCCAATTCTATTATATTATCAATTATATTTAATTATAGGTTTATGGTTTGTACTGTACAATATTAATTTATTAGAACAAAATAAGAATTAAATAATCACCAATGATATAAATTATGAGGATGTCAATAATTTAAAAACTGGATTGTTAAGCACATTTATGCGGCCAAGCCCAGAATACTAATTGTGCGCGTGTTTATAAATAAAGGCTTACAAACATCAATAAAATTAAATAAAACCTAATAATACGAAGACACTTTTTTTCACAAAGTATAATTTTCAAATTCAAATTTAACATATTTTTCTTTCGGTTTTAGCAAAAACGTAGTGTTTATAAAATTAGATACTAAGTAGGTATTCCTTTACCAAAATTAAATTAAAATATATTGTACTCTCAATTTTCATAAAAAAAAATTTGTCATTTATTGTTGTGCTTGCCAACAGAACATAAAATTGTTTAAAATTATTTTTGTGTAATAACTAATAAGGTCCCTTTTCACTGCATAGAAGTACATAAAAATAAATCATAGAACTTATATTATGTATAATTGTTGTTTTTAATTATTCATTTCTTTTATCGCTAAATTATATGAACATACAAAAATTTGTCAAGGTTGAACAAGGTAATAATAATAATAATGATGATAATAATAATAATAATAAAAAAAAAATTATTTTAGTTACACAGAATATTAATAATAATTAATTTTTTGTACTAGAGGATTAGTTATTTAAATTTGCATGTAGAATGTATGACCATAACGAGAAAAATTGCAATTTTGAACATAAATAATAACGTAAAACTAAAAAAAAAAAACAAATTAACAGTCTCGTTCAGTCTTAGGTAAATGTTATACATATCTAAAATGTTATCAAGTTAAGAAAAAAAAAACAATTACAACCTCAAATTGAATAGGAGCAGTGGTATAAAAGTACAAAATGCGTTAACATTGTGCTTCATTCGTTTTGGTACACATCTTTTTTTTTTTTTTATGAGCTTTGATGAGGTAAACATTGAAAACAATTTTTAAATAAATCAATATTAATTGACAACAAATTTAAAAATTCAAATTATAAAGAGCCATTAAGATGTTATGTTAAATTACTAATAAAGTTTAATTTTATGGGGAAAAAAATAAACTATACCTAAACGAAAATGTAAATCCATGTACATTTTTTGGTGATTTAGCACCATACATAGGTACATGACTCAATATCAATCATACAATTGGAATAGCAAATAAAGTTTGATTTGGGTATTTACATACATTAAATATATTTTAAAAACGTTAGTCACAATATTAATAATTAGTGGAATGATTGGATTGGTGCCAATTGATTTGTTAATATAGGAATTTGCATTTTACAGAACGCACGTTTTTTTACAATTTTAAAGTTGATAACCAAACAAAAATAATAAATATTAATTTAAATACATAGAAAATTATTATTTTGAGTGGAACCTTGTTAGTAACTTTTTTTAAAAAACTATGATTTTAATAATTTTTAATAAAACACCTATTAATAACATATTTTTATACTCTAAAAATGAAAAAAAAATTATTATTATAATTTATAAAATATAATACAAAGGGCATGAAATCTGTGAACGCAGTTTCTAAATATTGGAATAGAAAAAAATGAATCGCTCACAGAATACTTTTTGAATAATAAAAGAACATTATTAAGCTTATGTGTTACTTTAAAATCAAAATTAAAACAATGTGGACATGTGAATATTACAATTATTTTATAAAACTAAATGTTTGTTACTAGTTATTTATTTACAAAAACATTATTATTATCTATAACAATATTGTTTTACATAATATGAAAAAAAAGGAAGAATTATAATGGTTACTTAATCTCTTAAACTGAGGAACTAGTAAAAAAAAAAATATCTGATTGGGGATTTGGGACGACCCCTGCCAAGCATGTTAAACGACATTTCTTTAATTTTTGTGGGCCAAATACATAATTGAAAACGAGACAGTTATCATTGACTAGACTATGATTTAGGATAGACCATTAAGCATTTAAATATGTCAATGTTATAATTATCATTCAAAGAAAACTGAACACATTTAGTATTACACTTCTATAAAAAAGAAACAAAATGTAGGTTATGGTATAACGTCATAAAGTGTATAAACATTACCAAACCCAAAAATATTGAAATAGAAAATACGTGAAACAAACGTAAAGCTTATAAAAAAGAATAATTTGTGAAGATTTTAAAAATTAACACAAGATCATAATAATAAAAACAACTCAACAAATGTTTAAAAATAAATAAAATATAACATATACGACCTTAAAAAACTATAAAACCATAAATAAAAAACTGAAGACACATATAGCTTAATATCCATCCACCCCAGATGTAAATTGTAAATTTTCAATAATCTGTGCTCAAATTCAAAATTATAGCATGATAACATAATAAAGGCCATACAAAATAATTGTTAATACTCGCTAGACCATTACAACTCTGTTATCTGATAGGAAGTGTCAGGTACAGGTGCAGGTCTTGCAAATGTTGACAGTGAACTGCCACTTATAGTCGATATTTGTGTTTGATTGGCAGAGGTCGGTTCATTTCAGTAGAAATCCGAAGATTCTAGTGTTTTGCATTTACGGCTTAATGTAGAGTATTGACGATCATTAGACTGATTAGGTTTACGATTGTACCCTAGAGTATTGGAATAAGTCGGTACACCGCGGAATGATGGTGGAGGATGGGGTGCACCACGTGCACCTGGATGTTCGAGTGTGCGGAATTTACGGTTCAAAGTAGCGTATTGTGGCCCAACTTTTGATGGACCGCCTTCATGCATGTAACCACCATTACGGCCATTTAACGTTGCTATACCACTACCCATTCCATATTCATCTCGTGGTCTAAAAATTAAACAGACAATACAGTTAGTATATTCATTTAAACTTCAAAAATATAAATAATGAAAATTCCCTAGCATTTGAAATACCCTATTTAATTATCAATGATAGCAAAGCTAACAAAATGTATCTCATATTCCACAATTAATTTACATTTAACTAAAATAAAATGTTCACAAATAACTATTTTTAAATACAAAAAAAAAAATAAAATACGATTACATGCAAAGCAATACATTTTTTTTAAACATATTTCATCTATTTTTTTTTTTACATATTCATTACATAAGTTGACTTAAATATTTTAATTATTTCAAATCTAATTTATATATTTTTATAAACATAAATTACAGATATAACACTATTAAAGGTTATGAAACTTGTAAATAAAAGAAAAGTTAGTATACAGAAAGAGTAAAATAGATAAAGCCTAAAGCAATTTTTAAATTGTTGAATATGTTTAATGAAATAAAAAGCAAACATTAGCAAAAGCCTCGCTAAAGATTCTTAATTAATCAAAAATTAAAAAAATATAGAAATAAATAATTATTATTTTACATGATTGTAATGATTATTTTTTCATTAACAATCAAGTTTTTGATGTATCTAATTAATTGTAATTACTTGTTTTTATATTTTAGAATCAAAATAAGTGATGAACTATTATTGATGTGTGTTTTGTAGTGTTTATATGATGTGTTAATGTATTATTTTGTTTTTACACGTAAAGCTAAGCTATTTATCCAAATAATAGATACAACATAAACATACCAGCGACATGTCATACATACAGTTACTAACATTTTTAATACTACAAATAAATCATGCAATTATTATTTTTTAATTAAAAATAACTAGCCACTTGTTTGTTCAAATAATTGTATTACAGAAAGCATAAATTTGATTATATACAATCATGAAATCATGCACTAGTATAAAATATATAATACAAAACAGCCATAAAATATTAATTTAAATTTGATATTACTTTGTTTTTGTTTATACAATGGAAGAAATAAAAAGTATCAATGTCAATAATTATTGCTGGAAACAATTAAATCAATAAAGTAGATAGACAGTAAAATTATTGAAGCTAGCAACAAAATTAAATTGCTAAAAACAACTGCAGAAGAAAATATGGTTATTTAAACAAAAGAAAAATGTAATTATACTATTCTTGGCGAATGTATATTTTAATTCCGAAAGTATGTACTGTGTACTAATTTTGTCAAATGTAATTTATGATATGTTTTTAATGAACTGTCCTTTTCATTTTGAAAACAGGATATACGAAAAAATAAACTAATAAGAAAATAATAAGATACCAAAATAATCAAACAAAAACACAGACAGTCATGCTGGGCGGTTTTGAGCGTGCTGAGCAGGCGTCGGATGCGAAATAAACAACGGGTAGTAGTACGACCCTTGGTTTCGTGTAAGTGTAGACATTTGATGTCCATGAGATTGTGAACTACTTGCTGTGGATCCTGGTCGTCCCAGGAAAGGATCTCTTTCTTCTGCTTTTGCATAGTCTTGCCTAAAAGGTAATATCACAATTAAAATTAATTAATATCATACCAACTCTATAACTTTTAAAGGTGCATACAGATAAAAGTATTTTGTTAAGGAAGCATTGGGCAATGCTTTGTAAACTTTATCAAAAAATCAACACCGAATAGATTACTATTTGAGTTATCTATTCATAGACATGAGCTCAAAATAAGCCAACAAAAACATTCAATACTACTCAAACTCTCATCTGTATATGCCTTTAAATTTAATTTTTAGAAACATACTTCTTTCTTATGTAAATCCATGTATGAGAATCTAGCCACACCAAAATTGTAAAGAATATCCCAGATACTACACTGGCTAATAACATTAATGCCAATCCAAATCTACAATTTCAAAATAAAATCAATTATTTTAATGTTGAATGTTTTTTTTTTTTTTGATATAAATAACTTACAGGGCAAGATCACAAGAGGCATGTAAAGCTCGATTGTACTGCACGTGTATTTGTCGACATTCAAGTGAAGCAGGTAAAGCAGAGACCATTCTAGCAGCGTTTTCAACGTCCATTCTCATTTTTTGTAATAGTAATGGCATATCTTCTCTGGTAGTTGAAGGGGGATACAAATTTGTAGCAAGGCGTGTTACAATATCGAGCTGATAGTTGGTTGCATCTACTGAAGTTGATGCTTGACGAATAGCCATACTAAATGGGTTGGTCCGCGTGCTACCAGTTGGATTATTACTACCTTCACATGTTGTATAGAAAGATAAAGTGTCTGGACGCAGAGTCGATGGAGTCCAATCACGTTCCAACCATTCATTTGGATTCATACAAAAGTCACCCAATGCCTATCATTAAATAGTAGAAATATTAAACAGGGATTACAATAATTATTAAATAGAATTTGTAAAAAGCGTATTGCTTACAACTGCAGCAGTTAAATAAATAGATGCAGTAAGCCAAGATATGATGACAGCAAACAGTCCAAAAACAGAGAACCTAAAAAGAAATAATAAATACACAATTTATTAGTAATTGTGTATATGTTATTACTATATTATGCATTTCAAATCCATACATGATTAAGGCACAACGAGAATGTCGGGCTACTCCAAATAAAAGTATTACACAGAATACCAATAGAATACTAAGAACACCCATTGTCAATGGCCATCTACAAAATGAAGTTATACACAATTAATATTTTATTTATTCAATAAATTATGTAATTTTCTCACCTTATTGTTTCCATTAAATACACATTATCAATAAAAGGAGTCAGATTTACTCCACCTAAAGAATTACTGATACCACGAATATTTGTCGAAGTTAAAGTTGCATTGCCAACTAAAGTGGTAAGAGCTGTAACAATTTGTGCTCGAGCAGTCAAATTAGCAACTGGTGAATCAATGATATCACCTATATTTGTTAATTTGTTATGAATGTTCACTTGAAGCAATATTTCAATATCTGATGTCTAGGAAATACATTTTTAAAACATAAAAAAATTATTAAATTTGTCCTATTGAAATAAAAAACTCACCTGATTTTTAACACTAATAACTAAGTCATCCAAAGCTCTAGCTGATGTCAGAAATTGAACAACACCATTATGTAAATCATCATTACCGTATAAACTAACACCAACAGCACCACTACATAAGGATAAAGCACTAGGATTATTTATTGAAAAAAAAAAAAAATTTAATCATTACCATGATAAAATAGTAAATATTGCTAAGGTCCATTTGAGCACAACAATACTATGCCTTGGTCGGGGTTTTCGATCACAGCATCTTGTCATAAGATAAATTAACAATAAAAACATTGTAATTATCAACCACACTGAGGGAATAGAACCCAGAATACCAAGCGACTGAAATATAAAATTTATTATAGCACTTATAACTATCGCATTTACATATATTTATGTAACTTACTTCCAAATAAAGTTCACTCCATGGGGCAAATGCAGAGTTAACATGGTGACCACTGACGTTTAGATGTGGGAATGAATGGAATAAATGTGCCAAAGCTGGCGTCTTATAGGTAACAACATTCTCTTGCAACATTCTAGCCATTTTTTCTTCTTTTATGCTTATTCTTATGCACGTATGTATTAAAAATTAATTTTTATCTGCATTTTTATCTGTAAAATAAAATAAATTTAATTAAAACAATTTGTAAAAAATGTTTGGCTGTATTTAAATATTTTTAAAATATTGTATAAAATAAAGTAAATTTACATATCACATAATAATATTGATACCTAATACATATTCAAGTGCTTTTTTATGCATAATTTATGAATAAATTGCACATATATTATTAGATTTGAATAAGATATTTTTAAATGATACGGAAAACTTCTGTGCTATGAATTGACTCATTAAAGGTAACTATGACTGCTTACTATAATATTTATAAAACAACAAAATACAACCTACTACCAATGATTATCGTCAATTTATGAGCACAATTTTACTATATTGCAATTTTAAAACACTTTCATTATTCTTAGATATCCTAAGCTACCTATCAAAATATCTGCAATAAATCATCCAAGATATAATGTTATTAATAGTTGACAATTTTCAATTTTACTTCTTATAGGTAATTAAGTACAAAATTCGATTTTGACACCAAACATTATATACAGTCAGACAAACATTTAGTGTTTTCAACAAAGCATATCATTAATCATATTCTTTATAATAGTTAAAATAGTAATTTAAATCCGAGTCAATTATCATTTTTTGTCAAAATATAAAAAAAAAATAATATTAGGTATTAAACGTTGACTGGTTAATATTTAACAATTAAATGAAGTGAGATATGAAAGCAATAAGTATAACAGTAAAATAATTGATAATTTAGACTTTTGAATAATACATCTCTTTTATGAAGGATAAATAAGTTACCTAACACTAACATTATTTATATTTGACAGTCATCTATCATACCTACTATCTGATTTGTTAAGAGTGAAAAATATTTTTATTTATTTAAGATTTACATTTAGGAATTACCTACTATCTAATTATCAGTTTAAAAGTGTGTCCTCGATTTCAATAAATCATTTTTTTAAATATATAAGCATAATTTATATGCATATTTTAGCTAATATTTTTTTTTATCAATTCTCTATTTAATTATTTATATTCATCACAATGATGTGTATTTTAAAGTTAAAATAATTAGATACTTATAGTAATAAAGTGTAGAATTGGTGAACAGAAAATATTAAATTACCTACTTTTATAAGTTTAAATAACAGTATAAATAATATTATTTCTGATATTATCCATAGGCTAGAGATCAAGACATTGCATAAATAAAAAACAAATAAATACCTATAATTTTAAAAATAAATAACAAAATGTCAAAGAATCATTATGTTGTTAGTTTTTTACCAAAACATGTGAATTTCATGGTGTTTTCTAACTTATAATTAGAGGACAAAAATATCTTACTTACTTATCTAAAATGCAGGTACAGTAGGTATAAACAAATGTATAATTTAATAAAAAATACTAAAATTATTATCAAAAAAAAAAATTAATATGCACAATTTACCTAAACTTTATTTTATAATTGAAACAAAAACAACATTATGAAGTACCTATAAGATAAGTAGCAGGAGATATTTAATTTTTCTTATCAATAATATAAAAAGTTATAAATACTAAAAGAATATTTATTTATAATATTATTGCTATACCTACATTTAATATTATATGATACATAGATAAATTCTTAATATTAATCAAGGTAGCCAACTACATTAATTCTTTTTTGTACTATCTCTCTTAGTATTCATAACTAAATCATTTTTACAACATAGGATTAAGGTCACAGTAATCTATCAACAATTTTAGTATCTAATAATCACGAAAAGAGGAAAGACGTGAACTAGACTGGTTTGATTGTTTTAATAATAATATTATACCTGTAACATATTATTAGGACCTACTAAGTAAGTACTAAATATAATGTTAGTAGGAACTTGAGTAAGATTTTAAAAGCACAGTAAAAACCATAACTTATCTACAGACTATAAGTATCTCAAGTTATTGAATAATGATAACAACAAGGAACTTAATTAATAAGTAATTAGTTGACTTTAATTGGGTAGAACATGAATTTATCATACAATAAATAGCATACACACCTAAAATTAAAATAGTTGTTTAAGTACAAGGAAAATGTAAGTATTTACCTATTTATTAACAACATTGCCTATAACCAGTTTATAATAATATAGTCTGTGAGACAAGGTGCAAAATCTGTGGACAGTTTTCTTAATATTGAAAATTATTTTACTACACATGATAATGTGTATGTAAATGTTCTGGATTAAAATAATTTAACACATATGTATTATAATAAAACTAAAAGAGCAATAATTGCATACGACAAACTGTAAATGTTTATTCAGTTGTGTATTTTGACAACCTATTCTACAAAATGATGCATTTCTGCAATAAAACATATCACAATAGTATTTAAATAAGAGGACGCTGAGAACCTGCATAATGTGTTGTCTCCATCTTACAAACATAAACATGGTAAATTTCTGTTCAACAACACTAATTTTGTATTGCCAGCTTTAATATTATAGTAAATTAACTTTGAAATTAATTTATCATCAAACTTAAATATAGGTAACTAAGACTTTTAAGAATTAAAAATACAAAAAAAGATGACACAGCATATTTTAATTCAATAAAAAAAAAGTAAGTAAGTTACATTATATTATATTATAGGCAGTCTTGTAAAGTATTTGAGTAAATGCATTTAAATATTTTTATTAAATGCTTATTATCGTCTTTGTTTCTATAAATGATCAATTAACTATTTTTTTTTTTTTAGTCAGAATCATTGAAATTTTGTAATTTTATACTTGACATATTCTTTTAAAATAAACGCGGAAGGAAAACACTGTTGTTGATTATTTTTGTCAAAGCCTATATTATAGTATATTGTTGTGTGAATTGAAAACTACAAATTAATAGCTATGGGATACAGGTTTTGTATGCATTACATGTACACAGTATTTTATATATAATTATTTATTATTCTAAATATTAATTAATAAAAATATATGACACGGGCACAGCACAGATGACATTCTACAAATGTATACCATTTGTAACAAACTATCATACGAGACAAAATAAAAAATAAGCATTCATAGTAATGTGAAAAAAATATATTTAAATAAGTATTTGTACCTATTTGTTTTTAAATACATATTGACAAAAGTATGCACTTGAAATACTATTTAAACAGGTTTTAAGATGATGCATTTGTATCTCAATACAAATAAAAAAATCTTTTTACAAGATTGATTATAGATATTGCTATGCTAAGTAATGATTTTTTAAACATACGTCGCATGGTAGGTACACTGTTTTTAACGCCTAACCAGTTTGATTGCGTCATAGAATGTCAAAGTCAACACATAATATAATCACATTAACAATTCATAGTTCATGTTTGTATCTATTTAATTAAAAATATGTTTGAATATATATATATATATATATATATATATATATATATATATATATATATAAATACCAGCCACTTATTTAGATAGTCTAATCTTAATAGAGCAACCACGAAATTAATTTGATACGTAATGAACTATTTGCTTTATACGACCACAATCGATATGCAATTGTGGATTTTAGATAAAAAAAAAAAAAAGACAATATTTTAACACTCGCATAATCATATAATTAGGTAGGTACTTGAACGGTCATTAATATAGTTGGACAGTGGGTAAATAGTGTGCACAGCAATATCGCGAAGAAGACACAATTATACTGAAGCAATGGTGGTACTATAATAACCATCTCACCGGTGGGTGTGGGTATAAGAAGTTTGAACGATCATTTGGCCACGCTCAAATAAAAACCAGACAACCACACAAACGAGTAATGCCGGTGTACTACGTACCGCATAGAATCCCAGGTGTACGGATCGAGCGACAACCCAGGGCTGTACAAGTAACGGTGGGTAGGTAGCTAAGTAAGCACACCCAATACCCCCATAATTGTAGAGAAAGATAACGGTCCTGCAATTTTTAACATCGGCGACGGAGAAGAAACGACCAGAAGGCCGGACGGGACAAAGGGGTACTACAAATGAAAAAGGAACTCACCCATGGCGTGTTGGACGACGGCGAAGCGGGCTTTTGTTACACAGCAATGGAAGCAAATTCGGTTGTTGTCTACCGACACGACCGCGATAACACCGGCACGGGCAACAACACGGTCATCGGAAAACTCGGACGAGTGGAGGCGTCGATGAACACACGCACGAGACTGGTTAATCGATCGGTAACGGGCGCGCGTAAACGTCGTCGTCCGACCGCGGAAGTAGCGAGTGCGAGATAATCGCGATTGTCGTGTCGGCGCGGCGTCGTACTGTCGTGCTGGTGGTAGGGAAACAGACCGGACGACAATCAACGATATAATAATTGTCGTCGGAGTAAAAATCGGAGGGGAAACGAGACGAAAATAATGAATTTAAAAAAATAAAAAAATAAACAACAATTAACAACAACAATAACAACAACACGACGGCGGAGACGAACAAGCTTGTGCGTTAACCTAACCAGTAACCGGTCGGCGGCGGCGGCGGCGGCAGTGGCGACGACGGGACCGTCGGAGGTACGTGTTGTGCAACGCGCTACGAGCGGACGTTGCCGGAAATGTCAATTGTCGCGTCGGCGGCGGTGCGGACGTCGGTGTGTGACGCCATTTTAGAAAATCATTACGACGGGCTCGGAGACGCTGCGCTGCGCCGATGCTTTTGCTGCTGCTGAATGCCGACTGCCAGACTGCCTGACTGCCGTTGCCGTCGTCGTCGCCGCGGTCCCGGTGCTCGGCGCTGCTCTCGATGGCCGCCGCCCGACGCTCGCCCGGTCCCGTTCGTCAGTCGCGCAACGGTGCTGCTGCCTGTCCCGGTCGGGTGTTTCGTTGATGTTTCGCAGGGTCTACGCCCTAACGCGCCGCCGACGACGGTCGGTCCCGCGCACGCATCCCCTGCCCGCCCCCCGTTCGTCGCCGAATCCCTTGGATTTCGTAGTATGTTTTTTTTCCCACTCTCTCGCCGTTTTCTCCGTCACCCCACAAAACCATAATGGGCACTCGGCAGTCGCGGGCCGCCAAAGACACATTTCCCGTTCGTTGTGTTATTAATATTACGTCTCGCTATTGTCCGCATTGCAAAACTTCCCGACAACCGGTTTTCCATCGTCGAGATTTTAAAATTATTATTTTTCCCGGTTCGAGTCGCAGCGTACGCGTACAACGAACAAATATGACTACGCATAATAATACAATTATTACTATGGTATGTTGTACGGTTGCGTTTTGGGACGTGGCCGATGATTGAGGGGGACCCTTTTATTATTATTATTATTGTATAGGGAACACACGCTTGCTTTCGGTCGTCCACAGGAAATACTTATACTGGTGGGCGGTGGCCGGAGGGTACCTTTACGTCACCTACAATACGTACGAATTAAATATAAAATAATATATTATTTTTTCTTTGCAGTTGTTGTACCAACGTCCAACGACCTAATACGGAGTCGTCGAAATAATAATCTTTTAAGGTTTAAAACTGTATTTTACTAAATAACTATCTCTGTCCGCTGTTTTTTTTTCCGATCATCACGAATAGTTAGGTACACCAATAAAGCGACTTCAAAAACGAATATTTTATTTTTTAATTACGAGTAGTATTACAATTTATAATTTACAATCGAGATTATAATATAGAAAATTTGCTATATTACGATGACAATTATAGTGTGTTTCTAATGTTTTAATGTTAATAATAACTATTATTCTATGCATTTATTATGATTTAAACATACGACGCTGAAAAACGAATTCATCTTATTCAATTATCAATAATAATAAATGTTTTCAATATACCTAAGTAAAATCATTTATATTTAAATATTTAATTAATAATACTATAATAATGTCCACTGTCCAATGACATTATACGATAATTTTGGTGACTTGGCTCCTAATATACTATAATTTGTCGGCTTGTGACAAAATTATTATTTATTACTATGATCTTTTTATAATAGATAGTTAGATCATAATTCATATTATTATCATATTACTAAATAATCAAGCGTTGATGCTGATAATATATTTAATCAGACGAACTGGTGAAAGATTCTATTATACATTTATCGACCAGCAACCAGCATTTTAGTTCTTATGCAAAACAATGAAATGTAGGTACATTTTTATCTGTGATTATATCATTATACCAAAAACTAGAAAACTATTTAATATTTGAACATTAAGCATTTATTATTTATTTTAACCTACAATAGATATACATGTTTAAATAATTTGAATAGAATTGAAAATGTCCTTTTGTCTTTGAGTATCCTCCGAATTGCTCAAATCTCACTATGTGAATTTCTAAATAAAAAAAAAAATTTATAAATTTCCAAGATTTTGACGTATTATGTCAAAATTTTAACTTTAAACGCTTATAAAAAACTATTGTAGACAGTAGCGGGTCGGAACAGTGTACCATTATTTTATAGCACAGTGAGCCGGTATTAGTTTATAAGTTCTAGCCACTAGCAAAGATATCTATAATATTTTTATATAAATTGGAATTAATATTTTTTTTTGTATAATGTTATATAAAGCAGCCGTTGTCCGTTACAAACTATCATAGACAGCACGTAGTACATAAATATATAATTATTAATATGGACATCAAAATAATTATTAACATTTTGTTTTGAGAAACGTCATCGTCTCTTCGGGGATTTTATGTCATGCATCTACTAATAAATCCAAAAATCTAAATCGAGCCCGTGTGGCCATAGCTCAGTCAAATTAATAAAAAATAGGTTTCGGCAAAGAAATTTAAAAATATTTTGACAATTTTTTAGCTAATTGTAGACTTACCAATTTTTTTTTATAAATATCGATAAAAAAATTTTCGTTGGGTCAAATTTCTTAAAAATTTAATACAAGATTCCTCATAATTTGTTAAAATAATAGATTAAGAATAATAAAATACACAGGCACATTTTTTTTTATAAGCATTTAAACTTCAAATTTTGATCTAATTCATCATTGAACATTTTTAAATTATTTTGTAGTTAAAAATTTATAAAATTCTCAATTTTTATAACTAAGGATTGAAAATTCAAAACAAGGTTTTCGGTAAGTAGTTTATAATATAACCAAAAAATAATTTTTTATAGACATTTAAAATTTAAATTTGAGCGAAATTATATGTTTAAATGAAGAATATTGATAGTTATTTCGTTGTTATTTAAAAATATTTTTTGTGGATGCTTAAAACTTTTAAAGTATATTATTATATTTTGTACTCTCAATTAAATTTTCTAATACAATGTTTTCTGCAAAATTAATTCAATCTACTGTATTATTAATAGTAATATGAATTATTTTAATAGCAATAATATCATAGAATACACTTAGTTATGTAGGCTGACAAATTGTCTTCACTCAGAATCGTTTTTAGTATACAATGATTTATATCATTAAATTCAAATTAAACACATCCATAATCCAAGAAAGTAATCCACTTGACACATACAGTACAGCAGAACGGTACCCACTTACCGATTTTTTTTTATTATTTTTATCCATCATTTTTATTAATAATTTTTTTTATTGTATAAAATATATTTTCTATATCCTTTCTTTATAATTATTATTAATTGTACTTACCCATAATTTACTTTGTTACGAAATTAAAAATTTTGAGGCGAGTTATGGGTATGAAAAAAATTCAATTTAAAATATTGAAAGCGTAGGACTTGCACGTAGGAGTGATGTATGAATTTGGTTCCCGTCAATATTTTGGTTTTTACGGGCATCACGTTGAATTGCAATATTTTTCTTGAGACACGCAATAAGTGGCATAAAAATTTCTAAATTTTAATACATGGCTTATTAAAAACTAACTTTAAACTGTTTGTATTTTTAATTTTTAATTTTTAATTCAACTAAACATTTTTTGATTTAGATTATTGGTACATACTAGTGTTGTAAGAAGTTGAAGAAGTAAATTATTCACCATGAGTGGTGCTGTTAAAACATTTTTCCCGCCCACTTACAGTTTTTTAAATTTATGTAGAGCGAGGTTGCGCAGGAATTTTGGAAATGTTAGAAAGAATGGAGCACTAAATTTGTCTAAATAAATCGGTAACATTTTTTTGGAATCGGACAATAGTGCCGGTGAGCTTGCAAAGATGCACCGGCATGTCTGTTTATGGATTTGCAAAGTTTAGGGACCCTAACAAAATCTAACAAATTCTTATTAAATTTTTAAAGCCATTTACCTTAGCTCTAGCATAATGTGCCAGTGCCAATTTGACGTACATCTAAAATGTTAATTTTAACTATGGAGGGGTTTGGCAAAACGTGAGCTGGTCGCCCTTCACATATTTTTTATTTTGCGGGGAAAGGGTGTTTTGAGAATTTCAAAACTAGACATGCAAATTTCATGAAAAATATTTGCATAATTTGTTTATGAATTTTCTATTGGGAGGGGGAGGACTGTCTAGATATACGCGCGCAACGCTAATGTGCCGCGTGCAGATCGGGCAGTGAAACCGCTGTAGTGTGACGCGGTCTTTAATTACTCCACTGATTAGTATTAGAATATAGGTTGAATTAATTTTTGCTGAAAACATTGCATTGGAAAATATTATTGTATGTAAAAATATAATAATATACTTAAACGTTTTAAATACCCACAAATAACTTTTTTAAATTACAATAAAGTAACTAGATACAATTTTTATTCTTCGTTAAAATATCTAATTTTCATCCAAATTGTAACTTTAAATACCTATTTATGAAAAAAAAACTGTATTTATATTATTTTTGGTTATAGTATGAACTATTTATGAGAAATCTTGTTTTAAATTCTCAATCCTTAACTATAATAATTGAACATTTTATAAATTTTAATAACAAAATAATTTTCAAATTTTCATAATTTTGATGAATTTCGTCAACATTTGAATTTTAAATGCTTTAAAAAAAATCTTGCTTCTGGATATTTAATATTTTTAATTGCTATTATAACAACCTATGAGGGACTTAGTATTGAATTTTTAAACTTTTTGACCGAGTCTAAATGAAAAATAGGTAGGTAGGTACTATATTTGAATGAGAATTTTGCGAACCCTTATTACAACTATCGGAGTTGAGTCGCGTTATTCAGTAGACACCACGTGGAGGTTGGCTGTGTAGTCTTCCGAAAAATGTATTTATGTGGATGTTTTCACTGTTTTTTTTTCAACTTTAAATAATAATAACAATAAGAATAAAAAAGTTAATTAATTAAAAAAATATTTAAAATTATAATAAAAATAATAATTATGCATAATATAATAATATAAACATTTAAATAGTTACTGGTAAAAAATTAAATGACCGAATGCAATTAGTATATGAAAAGAGCATTTTAAACGCAATTGGTAAACTCCCATCTTATCAATACGAACTCAATTCAAAAATATTAAGATAATAAACTGGACTTAATGCAATGTTATCCGTACGTTTTAGACATCGACTTGAATTTTCCTATAGAGAATTGGCATAAAGTTGGGAGATGAGTGTGTAATGATGATATTGCAAATTAAGTCTGGAGTAGGTACAATAGCGCAATAGCGAGTAGGTAGGAAAGTTGTATGGGCCGGGTGTATTTATAATAATATACTATCCCAGTTACCTAATACTCCGGCGCATTGGATTACGGGCCGACCGGATAAGTGTATGTGTGTGTATGTATGTGTAGATAGTACGACCAGCAGTTGTTTGGTATTATAAATTATTATAATAAAAATGTTATAATATTACTCACGATTTCAAATACAGTATAGTGGAGCTCAGTCTAGCCAGCTGGTTCCTATCCTAAAATGAAAATAATAAGCACACACAAAACATTACAAAAATACATTAAAATCAATAAAGCACACACAATATAATAACACACTTCTAATATAAAATAATTAATAAATATCGGCGATTCGCGTATATTTACAATATAACAACAAGTTGTATAGCGATTTGCGTGCATACAGTACAATAATCAAACAATATTAAAAATGTAGTGATTCACGCTCACTAAATAAGAAAATCACAAAGGATTGTTGTGATGCCACTGCTATCAAAATCCCTCTTCATCTATCTCTCTATACACTGTCTATAAAGTTACATTCTTGTCTATTATTAATAAATCTTTGACAATTATGTCAATCCATCGAGTTTTGGGTCGTCCTAGGGGTCGTCCTATGGGATGCGTAGGAGAACAGATCTTCGTTAGGCTATGGCGTGTTCTCTCGCTGGACAAAGTATAATATGTATCTCCTTCGAATCAATCGTAGGCTAGAATAATTGTACATTCGTACTTGGATGGACACGTCAGAATGTTTCAGAAGTGCTACCGAAATAAGCGCAAATAGTGTTTAAGATTTGGGGAGACTGAAGATTTTTATGTTAAGATAAACATTTTTTTCTTATACGTATTCCAATGTGGTGTTTTTTTTTAGATTTTTAGAGGACTATACAACGGTTAGCCCTCCGCAGCTCCCCGAAATTTGCGCCAATGGCTATCGATTTAAAGAATAAAATTGATAGACGATGGGCCTCCAAAAGCGTAACCCTTCGCTACTAACTGCAAGATCTCGAATCCAGGAGACACGGAGGACAGCGACTAACACTGGGAAGCTTGGAGGCAGTTCGCCTTGTGATTTGAACTCTTATTCTCAACCACTCTTGACCTACTTGTTGATACTCGTTAATTCGAAGAAAAAATACATAATATTGTAGTAAATAAATAAATAAAAAAGACATTATTATTCTCAAAATGCTTATTATTCTTGATTTTTAATAATGTATGGTAAATTATATTATTGGAAGTTTTGTATTGGGCCCGAAAAAACATTTAGTACAGGGGTGAGGAGACCTAAATTTGATGTGGAGGGCCTAGACATCATTATCACTATAAAAGTAAAATAATTATACTTAAAATCCAAAATTGATATACTTAAACATTTTATCATACAATTTGTACAGTTTATAGTACGTACAAAACTACAGATTAATACTAGTGGAAATTTAAAAAATGACCTATTGAACTAAATAAATACCAAAAACTTCTTATTAATAGTTATTACAGATTGTATCGCCTAATTAATTATAATTTATATAAATTACAGACAAAATCAAGTTATCAGTACCTATAGGTACTATTAAGTATGTCAGTATGGATAATTTATTTCAATGATATATACCTATGTGACAATTGTCAATAGTTATTATATGCGGCGAGACTTTGACTTTTTTCGTGTAGTTTTTGTGTATAGGTGGTACATTACTTTTGGGCATTTCAAAACAAATATTATCGTTAAATTATTTGTCTATTTAAAAAAATTATACGCGGCTGTATCACATTATATTATTATCAAATTTGACACCAGGGTTTCGATGACTCATAATACTATAAGAGCAATCACATAATAATATGTCATATATGATAACTACAGTAAATAAAAACTGCTTACTAATACAATATTAATAACAGTAAATTATTAAGCACAAACACAGATAGGTGCCTATCATCTAGTCTAAAAGTCATTCAGTTAAAATTTAAAGGAATCCCGTCCACGTTAAACATTTGATTTATTAATAAATTACTTATTACGAGTACCTACTATGTATATAATAAAAGTATAAAACTATAAGAACATCAAATGAATGATTAAAGTGCTCCAAAAACAACGAAGTAAATTACTATTTCGCTTATGGAAATGTTGAAAATAAAACATAAAACATGCACCATAAGTAGCTAGGGTTAATGCAGCTTAAACTAATTTACTATGCTAAATTAGCTCGTGTTTATCAAATAATTACCATCAGCCAAGCCACCAAGCTCATAATATTAATATACAACACTGATCTCAGTATCTTACTATATATTACTATAAATCCTACTAAATCTCGATAAAAATGCTGTCAACTAAATAGACGTATAATATATTTTATGTAAATAAATAGATTAATGTATAATATAATTCCTTCTTATTTTTCTTTTACTAGATTTAAATCTAGTGGGTAAGTACGATGAAATTAATTGATTACACTGCAATATTATGGATAGCTTCGAATTGGGTCCCAAATTTAAAAGAAAGGTATGAATTGGGCCCGAGATATTGATTTTAAGA
This sequence comes from Pentalonia nigronervosa, assembly GCA_014851325.1. Classification (NCBI taxonomy): domain Eukaryota; kingdom Metazoa; phylum Arthropoda; class Insecta; order Hemiptera; family Aphididae; genus Pentalonia; species Pentalonia nigronervosa. The sequence continues at coordinate 27,085 of JACXSJ010002878.1, forward strand.
AACTTAAGTTGGAGTACTATAACTTATTAGCGTTACCCAGGAGACGCCATATGAAAGTTAGCTAGAAAGTCTCCCAAAAATTCTGTTTTTTTTTTGATACTTTACTCTAATACATATACCTATATTTAAAATATTAAAATTATTATTACATTTTTTTTTCATAAAATTTACATTAATACACATAGTTTAAATTATTATTTTTTGTCTACAGTTAATTTTTTCTTTTTAATTAGAGAAGAAATTTAAAAGACACGTCTTTCACAAAACTTAACCGGGTCAATTTTCCACTTGTAAAACAATTAATTTTATCTCTTAAAAATGTATTTTTCGGCTATATTACTGAGCTCCGAAGTGATATGTAAATTTCATTCTGAATTCCAAGTAAGTACTAATTCGAGTATTATCGTTGTTGATAAACCACATTAAGATAAAAAAATTTTATTATTAGCTAGCTAATATGACTATATGGAAATAAATTTCGAATGCAAGATATGTCATGTTCAATAATAGAACTATAAAAGCAATTATTAATCTAACATACTTTGTAGTTTACACTCTCTATTGAAAACAAATATTATATATGTATAAATAGTAAATATTAAAGTCTTTAAGACTATATAAGTATCTATGCTAAATATTATTTAATATGAAACATATTATGTAATACTAAGTAATATGAATTTATGTGTGTTTGCAATAATTGCATTTATAACTTACAAAGCCCCGTATATGTTGAACAAATCCAACATTACGAATTTAAACCAGAGACAAGAAAATTAATGATTTTTCAATTTTGGTTTCAGTGTTTAAAATTAAAATAGGTTTCTCATTTTAAAATTATAAAACAAGAGTACCGATTAATACTGGTATTTGCCGGTTCTAGATAATGTATATTTTTGAATATTTTTATTTTATTTTTAATGGTAGTACTTACTTAGTTAGTGTATTAAAAAACCTACACAATATAAAATTGGTTTAATCATGATTGTAATATTTTTATTAAAGTCAATACTGAATAACAATTTTTATAAAATAAATAGAAAAAAAATGTAATAAAAGTCTGATGTATACCAGGCACCAGTTCATTGAGCATTGGTGTTTAAAATATATAAACCATGGTTCATGGCTAAATATATTTAACCATGATATAAATATTCATGTTTTTATTTGTAGTTTAGGAAGTATTATTTATCATTTATCATTGATTAAATATATAATTTAGTTCATGATATTATAATGTAGTAGCATAGATAATAATGTATAATATTATAAAGTAAAATAAAATGTAATGAGGTGTATCGAGGTGGCGTCCATAACCAGTAATGAGATTTACATAAAATAGTCTAGGTATAGTATTTTTTTTCTCAAAGATAAAATCACAAATTTTATAAAATTGTTATATGTGTAATTTATAATTACAGTTATTTGTAAATTGTTTTATAACTACTGTTAACCCAACCATCGGTAGTTATCTTTTTCCCATGGTTATAGGTTATACTATGAACAAATACTGTTTTATATTTATATATAGTATTTGCTAACCTTACCTAAGATAACTTCCAGTGACTTAGTAATATGTATTCATGCACGAATTTGTGCATTCTCATTCTGAATAGAGTATATGAAACAGTACCTAAAGTTAGGTACAACTTGAAAGTATAATTGGATGTCAATTGTAAAATAGTATGTATCTACTTATGATTTTAATTATGCATCTGTTGTCTCCATCATACAAGTCATGCTTAAAGCTTTCAGCAGATCTCATTAAGCTTCGTTAGTATCTATTATAATTAATTTTTGTTTATGATTAAATTTATTTATACTCTACGGTTTGTTAGGCACGTTTGGTCATTTTTGGACACAGAATATAATAGGTATTTCCTTTAGATCTAAATTAGTTAAAACCACATTCGTATATTAAAACTAACAAAACTAATGATAACCACTGAACGTAAATTTGCTATGTTTCGTACTTGTAAGACAAACTTGAACACTTGGAGACAACACAATATGCACTTAAAATCAAAATAACTTTTATATATAAGTATTATAAATGATTTTTCTTTTAGCTTCATTTATTAAGTAAAAATACTATAGGGAAATTTGGAAACTTTAAGTGACATTGTACCTTATTCAAATTTTTATCTGGACTTTTTAAAATATGATCTAGAGAAATTTTATTGAACGTAACAATTAAGAATATTTGATAGCTAATGTTATTAATTTTTCACTTTTGTTAATTGTTTGATAATAAAAAATGTAATAAATACTAATGTTCCGTTTAAAAATTCTTTTATATAGAGAAAAAGTTATTCTCCAAAGAATGTGGAAACTATTGAGATGAAAACTATATGGCTTATATATTGATTATTAAGGCCAGACTACCTTCATATAAGCGGAGATTTAACGTATTCAGAAAAAAGTTAAAAAAACAATATACAATATTATAGAAATGAACAAACACTACTACATTTAAATTATTCAAATTTATAAATTAAAAGTTTTTGTTGTATTAAACATTTTTTTAATATATTTGATCTTTATGAAGTTTATTATGATACAATATTGGTTGTGTTAGGTTTTATATATTATACTAATACTATAATTCATAAATTTCATAAATTACAATGATTAAGTACTTAATTTAATAAAAAAAATTTGGGTATTTTATAATGTATTACCACTTGAGATTTTACAAAACGGGTTCGAAATCTAATAAACGAAAAAATTAAATATTTGAATCACTAAGTTAAAATGTTGACGTTTACATCTAATTTAACTATAGTTTTATAATATATACTAATTCTTTAAAACTTCAGATAGTTGTAATATCTTTATTAAACAGACACAATTTCCATAATTTTTTTTGTAATTTCATGTGCTCAATATTCTATGATTATACCGTATTAGTTTTATAATTTATAATATCTCAACTTACATAATTATTGTCAATTATTACTTTTGAGAGTTGTATCATGAACTATAATATCTTCAACAATGTACGATTTTACTCTTATTATTTACATTTATTGCATAACACATTTTAGCTCGTCGCCGCGTGCTGTTATGCCACCGAAACTGTAATCCCGAACGACGTGTTATTGTTTAAGTCGTCGTTATATTACATGTACCCGTTTTACTAACCGTCGTAAACCTATGAGACAGTCCGGGGTTTGACGTGTTTGCTCCCGTCGTGCAATAGCTGGAACCGGCCACTGTCCTAGTCTCAAATTGTGCATATTTATGAACATGCGATGTCGTATTGGTTTTCGTCGTGCCTTGCCATCAAGAACGATGTCGCTTTTCCAGCCATGACCATCCGAGTAGCTGCTGTTTAGGTTATTTTGTTGTAATTATATTATTCCACGATAGATTAATATCACGTGTATTGTCTTGTGCATTATTATTATTATTTATAGTTTCTGGGTACCCAATATTATTTCCTGGTTTTGTTTTTTATATTTTATATGTATTGCGTATTGCGTTTTATAATCAATTTGTAGTTATATACTTATATCATATATTTATCTTGGGTAATCTTTTCCGTCTTCAACACACCGCAAATCGTTGCCGCTAACCGCGAATTATTGAAAATAGGAGCGGCGCGGCGATGACAGTAAATATACGCTGTCAACGTATTTGTGACCAATGAGATAAATTAGGTAGCTTAACATAGAAACGCAGAACCGATTTAGATGATGCAGAAATAATATTGGAGAAAATTGATTTATTGCATTTGGAATTCGCTAAAAGAATAGCTCTTTCAACAACTGGTTGGATGGTACACGTAAAGATTTAGTGGACATGTTCACTGTACACACTGTTGAGGAAATTCAAGGATTGATTGATGCACATGGACAATTTAAGGCTACTTTGTCTGATGCTGATAAAGAATACAATTCTATCATTGGACTAGTCAAAGATATTGAGTCAACTGTACAAAAATACCAAATACCTAGCGATCTTCAGAACCTGTACACTACATTGACATCTAGTGATAAATGGGAACGACTATTGACATCCATCAACCACAATATAAATGAAGTAGAAAACCCAATATTGACCAGAGATTCCAAGGGTATAACTCAGGAACTACTTAACGAATTTAGGGTTAGCTTGAATCATTTTGATAAGAACCGTACTGGCCGATTAGCTCCTGAAGAATTTAAATCATGCGTGGTGTCCATTAGCTATAGTATTGGAAAGAATAGACAGGGTGAAATTGATTTCCAACGCATATTAGCTGTAGTTGATCCCAATAGTACTGGATACATGTACTTTGATGCTTTCTTGGACTTCATGACTCAAGATTCCATAAACACTGATATTGCTGAACAAGTGATTGGTTCGTTCCGCATTCTGGCAGGTGACAAGCCATACATTTTATCCGATGAACTATGGCGGAAACTTCCACTAAGCAAAATACTATATATAGCGCATGGATCCATACAAGGGCGTCAATGCTGTACCAGAAGCCATGGACTACATGTCATTTTCAACTGCCTTATATAGCGAATCGGATCTGTAAATCGTCAATATTTATAAAAAAAAAAAACAGTAATAATATTAATAATATTTAAACAAGTAAAAAAATTAAGTATTATTAACAACTACATTATATCAAATTAACGAAGAAAAAATTTATTCTAAAATTCTTTAATTGGATTATCTATTAGTCACGTCTATTATTTACACGGCCGTCCGCGCGTCTCAATAATAATCTAATTATGAAAATCACATTTATTGTTTTAAACTCCTCCCTAAAAACAATTAAAATGAATAAGCATATAAAATGAAAAAAAATACTCTTCCCCGCGTATTATTTTTCAAAGAATTTTTATTTCTTAGGTTTAGAAGATATTTATTATAGACTTATTAAAGAATATTTTATTTTTGGCCTTGATGTTTTTTTTCTAATAATTTAATGAGAAATATATCAGTTTTTTTTTGTTTTATTTATTTATTGTCCTTAGAACAATTTAACATTTTGGCTAATCTTAAAATCTTACACATCTACTGGACCAATTATCGCTGAAACCATATATTGTATTATATTCAAATTAATCTGTTGCTCAACTCGTTGTGTTGTATATTCCAAAGTTATGAAAAGTATTTAATTGTTTTAAGCGAATACCAAAATATTCTTGCCCAACGCACATTTATTTTTGTACTATAATAGTTTACTAAATGTAATATATTTTATTATTTGTATCAGATTCGTTGACACTTATGCTATATTTTAGATGTATGTATACAAGACAATAATCATATATAATGTGGTTTTTTGCGTATGATAATTGCGTTAAAAAATCAGTCAATTGTTTTTTTTTTCATTTCTTTCTCTCACTTATGTGAACACCTTATTTACCATCGTTTTATCGTGAATGATAATTCTCGTCTTTATTTTTATTGTTTGGGTAGGGGATATTTTATTTTTAGTTATTATTATTATACTATAATTAAGTTGTTGTGTTTTTTTATTTTATGTATGATTATTATTATTATTATACGCGGAAAAACATAATTTTATTTATTTATTTTTTTTTTTTACAAAATTGTATGTATTTTTTGTAGCGCATTCGCTGCTGCGTGTCACGCAACTTGAGATGCCATAAGAAGAGTAATATTTTCTCCCCTCTCGGCCGAATAATATAATATCTATATATTGTAAGTTTTAAGTTGCATGGGCGCAACTTACAATCAGTTGTGACCGTTGTTCATTCTCCCTATCACAGTTTAGCGATTATGTTTTAATAATTTTATGAATAGGAATATTTTAGCAATGGGCATGTTAGAAATTGTATAATTTAAAAACAAAAAAGTTAAGAGGAAAAATAGTTTTATGTATAACATTTTAATATTAAACAACTAATCTTATGTTTTTGTTTCAGAAGACTTACAAAAAATATTAACCTTGAGATAGCAATATTTAAAATTTTTATAACGATATTTATGGTATTGCCGGTTATACCTCGGAACTACCGAAAATACCGTACTTCCATAATTATCGGATTTTGGTGAATTTATAAGTGTTTAAAACAAGGTTTTTTTTGTAAGTATTTAATAGTGTAACCAAAGTCATAAAAATATATTTACATGGTTGATTTTTATAGACATTTTAAGTTCAAATTTGTACGAAATTAGATATTTAAATGAAGAATAACGATGTTAGTTATTTCGTTGTGATTAAAAAATATTTTTCGTGGATGGTTGAAACTTTTAAAGTATATTATTATATTTTATACACTCAATTAAATCTTATAATGTAATGTTTTCTGCAAAAATTAATTCAAACATTAATTAATATTAATACACGTAGTTATGTAGGCTGACAGACCGTCTTTGCTCAGAATCGTTTTTAGTTACAATGATTTATACCATTGAAATCAAATTTAACAAATCCACGAAAGTGACCCGCTCGACACCTATTGTACAGAAAAACGGTACCTAATTGCCGATCTTTTTTTTAAATTGGTATGTATTTATTATAATATTTATAGATTGGTCTTTATATTATATAATATTATTTTATTTTCTCCGACGCATTCGACGACGTTTTAAAAAGTAACACGCTTTTGGTCTGTAATAAAATCATCTTAGACCGTTGCCAATAGTACCAAAAACTCGAAGTCTGTTTTAATATCTGAGGAAACGTCGACTTGTCCACTATACCTACCCATTATAAGCGATTTTTTTGTTTTTTTCCATTTTCTTCTCTGTTACATTTGATTGTTTTGTTAGTGCCACGAATAAAAATTCTAGTTCCGTCGAAGAGCGATCTGTCGCCTTGCCGACTCATCCGGTACGACTGCTGTTGCCGTATATGTTAACAGCCCCAGTCCAGACGCTAACCAATTAATAAATAGTTTACGATGAATACAAATAATTATTTAATGTGTGTGTGTAAAATATAATAATAATAATAATATACAATTTCACGATTCGAATTGCAGGACGACATGACGTGTGGCCAGATTACATCGCGTTAATATTCGCCATGTTGGTACACCGTGTGACAGGCCCTACGTCAACTGGTCATCGGCGTCGTGTGGTCCGAAATATTGACGCCAGAAGTCGTACAAACTTCCTCCATCCGCTCGTTCACACCACCGTCGCTGGCACAGCGGGATCAAAGACGAAACGCGTCCGGCAAGTGGCCGGTATAAGGAGTCGCCGTCCTTTGTGGAACAGCGGAAGGCGTTCGGCGCTGCTGGTCGGGCCATCACCATTGCCCTTGCGGCACCCGCACCTGTACCACCCACCACCTCCAACTGAGGAGTCACCAAGGCTTGTTTGGTTGCCAGTGTGCCCGCGGCGTCGACAAAGACCAGTGCTCCCGTATCAACGGTGGCGGTCGGCACGCCGTCTCGTCCTGCGGGACCTATATGGCCGAAGAGGGCCTTGTACCGGAAACGAGGTGACCTACCGGGCTGCGACCAGGAGGTTTGAGCAGGCGGGAAGACGACGGTACACCCGACCGTCCGATGCTGCTGATGTCGTATGCGACGGAAGTCCATACGATTCAATCGTGACGCGGTACTACACGGGCGGAAGGACGTCCTTCCGACGACGAGGCTTTTGGGTTCATGGTGCCTGACCGACACTCCCGGCACCTCTGCAGCTTCATCGACGCCAGCAGAATTCGATTCTTCGGCGTCGAGTTTTCAGTCAGCCAAGCGCGACTGGTGGTATACCGCGGTGCCAAATTGCTGCTTCGAGGCTCGGGACGTG
>JACXSJ010002879.1:0-34825 GCA_014851325.1 Pentalonia nigronervosa
ATATCATTTTTTGGCTGCGAGTCCTGACGGATTTTGATTGAAAATGATGATATCGTAGAAATTAAATGTCCATACACTATAAAAGATCTCACACCTGAAGATGCTATCCAATGTGGAAAATTGAAGTTTGCGACAGTTATCGATGGAAAATTAAATTTAAAAACAAATGATAATTACTACTATCAAGTACAAGGACAACAACATATAACACAAAGATCTTACTGTTATTTCGTCTTGTGGTCATCCAAAGGTATGTAAATTATATATATAGTTTTATAATAGGTATTCCGTCAATTTCGCATAAAAATATGGTGGAATATATTTTTTTTAACATTAATTTATATTTATTTTTATATTTTTTATAATTCTCGTTTACATTTTCAGGCATGTTGTACCAAAAGATTTTACGAGATGATGTTTTCTTTGAACTACAAATGCGATAACAATTAATTTCATTTTACTATAACCATTTGCTACTTGAAATATTAGATTCCCGTTTTACTCGTGGTTTACCTATTAAGGTGCGTCCACATTTGAGCAAATTTGTGTGTGCGTTGTATTTTATTTTCAACGCATACTTGTTCGCCTTAATTTTGTTTCTATGCGTCGTGCGTCGTGCGTCGTATTTTGACGCTCAGGCGGTGCGACGCAAAATTACAAAACATTGTGTTGTAGTAACATTCTGTACTTAGTGTACCTACTAACTGTGTAGTTTGTACCCGCGGTTTTTGTATATTTTTTAGTTTATTTTATTATTTATTTTTAAAAATCTCAGTCATTATGAATGAGATTATATTAAGAAAAAAAAAAGCCGCAGCATTCATAGTTATTCACCAGTTGTTAAATAAAAAAATGATATGGGTCTTTTGAATCCCATAACAGAGTACGTTTTTCGTACTCTTGTATAAGCAAGAGACAATCATCTTGGCACCACTACATTGATAAATAAAATTGAATTTATAATTGAAAAAATATCAAAGTTAGATGTACTATTCACTATGAGCGCGCCGCGTGCGTAACAAAATTTGCTTGATAAAATAAAGTCGTCCAAACTGAGCGCCCGCACAACACAAATTCGTTTGATCTTGACCCGGAGACCGACAGCCGTTCGGATCGTGTGCGTTGTACGCCGCGAACACATACGCAACGCACAAGCATGTCTCGCCCGGTCCAAACATGTCTAATTTTTGACGCACGCGTGTTCGTCAAAATTCAAAATACAACGCACACACAAATTTGCTCAAATGTGGACGCACCTTTAGAGATTAGTTATAATCTACTTTTTAATAATTTTAAGTAAAATATTATTTGTTATTATTATTACGTATTTATGTCCATAACAAAAAAAAAGTGATTTTAAATTGAACAAACCTGTTTAAATTCTACATACTTATTGTTCCTATTTCCAATACCTTCTATATGTAATAAAAATAAATCCAAGTGATAAGTATAGTCATAATAATTAATTATATTACATTATCTGGTAAATTATAATTGTAAAATTCCAACAATGGTTTTATGATAACGATGCGACACGCAACTTACAAGTAAGCGACGTAGTACGCTATACCTGATTGACGGGGTGGAAGTGGCGGTACATATATAGAACCACACTCACACTAATAATCATTTACGACTAACACAAAGATTACGGGCGGCGACGACAAGATAAGAAATTGCCCAAATTTTTCCCACTAAGAGCCGCCTTAAGCCCAGCGTTCGTTCCCCCGTTCAATGTAACCGTTGTCTACGGTTCGGACACACCCAAAAATACTGCCGTAGCGATGCACGTTGTAGTCATTGTGGTGAAACTAAGCACATGTTCGATACATGTCCCTCTGCCCAAGCCACCGATCCAGTTTGTCTTTTTTGCAAGCTACCTCACCTAACTACGAACCGAAGTTGCCAAGAATGGTCTACTCAAAAGAGTATCAAAAAAATCATGGCACCTGAAAATATTGCTTACAAGGATGCGATAGCGTTAAGAAAAATAATTATTATACTTCCGCTTTCAAATATTCTGACATTGTAAACAACCAGTCTCCTATGTCTAAAAGTATGGAAATTAATCCTCCTCTTAATAACAATAATTTCCCCAGTCTAAATGAAAATCACCACTTTTTCAATTCAAAAAAAAAATAAACATAAACAGTCCTCCTCAATCTAAAGAAAATATTGCTTTACCAGTTGCACAATCGTATTCTCCTCCTAATGGTAGTTATTTAAACAAATCAACCATTAACCAACCTCCCGTACAAGAAAGCACCCAAAACGATTTCTCTTGGGTACACACCCTTTCTCTCAAACTATCCGAATCTCTTATCAACTCCCCTTCGCTTTTTTCTCCGTTTTCTCCCTCCTCCCTTCAGAACCTAATCGAGTCTTCTTTATCTTCCCTCCTAGCTATACCTTTTCCTAATTCTTCTGTTCATTATTAATAATTGTCTAGCTATAACACCTATTATCTCAATAACTTTTACACAAAAAAAAAAATTAAATAATTATGCAATCCACCCACAAAGATAAAATAAACTCCATCTATAATTTCAATATATTGCAATGGAATGTAAGGAGCCTTGCTGCTCGCCTTCCATCTTTGCAGTACTTACTCGTCAGCCAAAAATATTCCATCGCCATTCTTTCCGAGACATGGCTCCTTTCATTTCGTTCCACCAAAATACCCCATTTTAGAATATTTAGATATGATCGGCCAGATGGTTTTGGTGGTGTCGCTATAGCTATACATAACTCTTTTAAATCTAAACTTATACCCATTGACATTACAATTAGAAATAGTCTATTAAGGTTTAAAATCGACCTTTTGGTATCGAACTTTCGAAAACAGATTTTCCATTTCCACTTAAAGTATGGTCCTGCTATATCTCCAGCAGTTCCAATGTTCCTATCGATCTCTGGCTGATCATCTTTAAATTAGTCACTCAAAACTCTCTACTTTGCGACGACTTCAATGCCTTTCATCCCGCCTGGGGCTCTTTATCAGCTTCCCGTAGAGGTAACCAGATTTATGACACTATAAATTCATTAGGCTTATGCCTTTTAAACGACGGTAGTCCTACACATGTGGGGCGTCTTAACTCTTCTGATTCAGCTATCGATCTATCTTTTTGCTCTCCTGATATTGCTTGGAATTTATCATGGAATACTTTATGTGAGACTCACGGTAGTGATCATTTCCCTATAACCATAAAAATCAATCTTTCAAACATCACGCTCCTAATTTCCAAACCGGACTCAATCCGAAATATACCTATTCACTTTAATTTTAATAAAACTGATTGGGCGTCTTTCTCACTCCACATCCAAAACTCAATTTCTTCCTTACCAAACGATCAATACCCTCAAATATCCTACACAGCATTCACTAATTGTATTGATAATACAGCTAAATCAACAATTCCTTGCATAAGACCAAACAAAAAATCTTTCCCACCCCCTCCACCCTGGTGGAACTCTTCTTGTACCAAATTTTTCGTCGCACAGGTTCTATGTCCGACGTTTTCTCATATAGTAATGCATGTGCCCTCACAACTCGAACTTTAAAAAATGAAAAAAGAAATTGTTGGAAGCCTTTTTGCTCTACCTTAAAACCATCTTACACCATCCAACATCTCTGGTCTACAGCTCGCCGTTTTAAAAACTGCGTTATTCCCCCTGCGCGTCCAGAGAACGATGATTGGTTCGAGAGTTTCTGCTCTAAAATTGCGCCATATTATGTCCCAAACAAACTTGAAATTTTCCCCTTTTATACTCCTTCGGTCTGTCCCGATCATGTTCTTACTAACAATTTTATTTTGTCAGAATTACATCTAGCTATTTCTTCCCGTAAGTCAATTGCGTCTGGTCTTGATAATATTTCTCCACTTATGCTGAAACATCTTCCTAGTAACGCTTTAAATTCTCTCTTCTCCATAATGAACAACATCCTTAATAATCAACAAATTCCCTCGTTGTGCAACTCCTATAAAATCATACCTATACCTAAACAAAACTCTAATACTTCCTTCTGACCAATAGCGATCTCTTCCTCTCTGTGCAAAATATTTGAACATATGCTTATATCAAGGCTTGATTGGTGGCTTGAATCTAACTCTATTCTATCAACTAATATATTTGCATTTAGGAAAGGTCTGGGTACCACGGAATGCCTTGCAACGTTCATTGGTCATATTTATCACTCCTTTAATAACAAGCAATTCTTTGTTGCTACATTCGTTGATATCCGTGGCGCCTTTGATTCCGTTAATATCTCCACTCTTACTTCACATCTCCTCTCTTTACATGCTCCTCCCAATTTCTGCAACATATTGCTCTCTCTCTTTAATCACAGAAATCTCATATTCTCCTCTTCCTTTGGCTCACATAATTTTCGTTCTACTTTCACAGGTTAAGGTAGTTGTCTTAGTCCATTACTTTTTAATATATACATATGAGCATTGTCGAAAAGAATCTAACTTCTTTCGGGCACCAATGTCTCATTTATGCAGATGATATGGTCATTTTCACTTCCAATATTTCTCTTAGTATTGCTGTTGAACAACTTAATTCAGCTCTTAAAGACCTAAAAACCATTTTAGATAGGGTATCTTTTGAAGTTGTTCTGGAGAAATGTAATTCTGTTATTTTCACTCGACGTAGATATATAGATCCTCCTAACGTCTATTACGATAATAAAACCATCTCCTTTGCTCTCAATGCTACCTATTTGGGCATCATCCTAGATGCAAAATTACGCTGGAAACCATACATAACGTCACTCTCAGCTACTATTTCTCGATGGTCCAACTTCCTTAGAGTTGTGTCCAATACCTGGTGGGGCTCCCACCCTTCTTGTCTATTAACTATTTACCGCACACTCATTCGATCCAAACTAGACTATGGTTGTTTCTTTTTTGGCTCTGCCGCCTTCTCAAATTGGTAAAAAATAAATAAACTGCAAATTTCCTGTTTGAGGAACATTATGGGTTTTATTAAATTCACTCCTTGTCCCGTCATTGAGGTTGAAGCTAACTGCGCTCTTTTTGATATTAGATGTCAATGGTTAGCTGGTAAATTTCTTCTTAAATCTCTAGCCTACTCCAATCATTTTATTTTTGACATGTTTTATTCTCTTTTTCTTTCTTGGCATTATGTACCTAAGTCCATGCCTATACTATCCACCTCAGCTAGTGCTTTGTCCAATTTTCACCTATACATTTGCAAATCACCCAAACTACCTCTTTACGAACAATCATTTGAGTCTCTCTTATTCTCTCCTCTCATTAGACTAGAAAATCTATTCTCATCTCTATCTTCTCTTGAACTTAAAAAAATGTCTTTCCATATGGTCAATAAAATCTTTTCTGAGTTTCTTAAGGTGAATTTTGATCATTTCATTGTAGTGTATACCGATGGCTCAGTTTCACCTCTTTCTGCCGGCTATTCCTTTTACATCCCGGAACTACATATCTCTTTCTCTAATAATCTACCTCCTTCTTCATCTTTCACTGCAGAGTGCTATGCCGTCATTGAAGTCTTATCTCTTATTTCAAATCTTGCCTCGAATAAATATTTAATTGCTTCTGATTCAATGTCTGTTTTACAAGCGTTAATGTCTAATCCTTTTGACTCTCACCTGTCTCCCCTAGTCCACATCATTAAATCAATCATCCTAAAACTACATAAAGCCAATTACACCATCCAATTTCTTTGGGTTCCAAGCCATATCGGTATACATGGGAACGAAGTCGCCGATAATCTGGCGAAATCAACTTTTAATTTAATATTTCCTGCTTTCAACCAACTTCCCCGTATCGATTTCATTCCAATTTTACGGTGTCATATATTTATCCTCTGGTCTACATATTGGTCAAATCTCCCAGCTGAGTTTGCCACCAGATACAAAAACATCGTTCCAAATGTTCTAAAAAAAAACATGGTTAAACAACCTCAATTTATCAAGATCTAGTATCATTCAATTCAACCGTCTACGTTCTGGTCACACATTATTACCTGCTCACTCGTATAAATTAGGACTAAACTACTCTCCACTCTGTACTCTACATCCCAACGAAAGTATTTGCGATCTCCATCACCTTCTCTTTGATTGTCCTTCTCTGCGCGCCAAACGCGCTATTTTGTTTAATTCTCTTAGTTCCATTAATGTGCCTCTCAATCTTTCATCCATCCTCAACTCCAATTCGAAAATAGTCACAAAGAAAATTATTAATTTTATTTTGGAGGCTGGTTTTATTATATGATTATTTAATGTACTCTACTTTATATACTTTTTATTTTTATGCTTAACTCTTTATATATTTTTTTTTTTTAATATTGTATTCTATAGAATTGTTTCTATTTATGTTGTTCAAATAATTGTCGAGTTGTAATAGTTATACTAAAAGCTAATAAAAAAAAAAAACTTATAGATGACTATAGTACTTTACGTACGATAGTTTAATTTTTTATTTGCGTATTAGTATCGTTATAAATATTTTTGATGATTAAATATTGATATATTTATTTTTAATTATCTTAGCATAACATATTATATAAAATTGATTTTGTACATAATATTTATTAAATGAAGACTTAACGAATTTAATCATATTATTTAATTATTATTATAATTTGTGGAGTGTAAAAAACAAGCTATAAAAACTAAACATTGTCACATAATGTTATATAAAAAGAAAAAGACGGTGCATCGTACCTATATATTATCAATATAAATTACATATTATTTGTAACAAAAATAAAAAGTATATTTCAAACAATTTTCCAAATAAGAATATAATTGAATCAATTCAAACACATTAATAACTTGATTCATTAAAATAATATTTTTAAATATTTTTTTAATACACTAATAAAAAAAAAAATGGGAAAGTGAGTACATCATCTGTTGTAGTATGTATCGAGAGGATCACTAAAATTAATGTTTTATATTTGAATTCAATGATAAAAATCATTGTATTATACAAAAAGCTATTCTGAGAGAAGACGGCCTGTTAGCCTAAATCACTATAGTCCGTTTCACAACACTAGATATTCGATTGCAGCGCGACCCGTAGACTAAGTTTGACATGCCATTGTTTCCCAAATGTGCGCCAATTTAAAATCGTATCATATTTTATATAATATAATATAATATTTTATATTTATTTCTTTAATAACGAACATTATTTATTTTTTTTTTTTACAGTTTATTAAAATATTATTTATTAAGTAGATAAAATATTATAAATGTAAACATAAGTATTTATTTTATACAATAAATCAAAATATTTACAGTAATTTTTAATAAAAAAATTAAGATTCTTCACTGTCGCTCTCGCTATCACTACTGTCATCAGGATTGATTGTCAGTATTATTGGTGTCAAAATCTCATCTCTTAAACCTTCTTTTATAAAATCTTCCTCTTGTAGGTTATGGCAGTGATCGGTACATTTTTTCTAATTGTCAACAGTTACTGAGTCCAATGCATCATTTAGCAATTTTTCGACATCGTCAAATTTAAAGGTGGTATTGTTTTTAGCGACTTCCCCTTTCACCTGTGCCCATATTAGCTCAATAGGATTGTATTGGCAGTGGTATGGCGGCAAACGTACAACTTCATGGCCCATTTGAAGTGCAATTTCATCAAGTTCATATTTTTTTTCTTTAGGTATTAATGACTTGACACGTTCCCGTAATTCACTTAGTGTTTCCAATGGAGAAAAATTTACTTCGTTTTCTTTGAGCCATTGTTGAACACTCGATTTAATAGTATTTGATTTTGGATAGTTGACAGAAAGAACAGAATGGTAAGATGCATTATTCATTACTATAACGCAAGGTTCTTCCAAATTATTCAACATATCAATAAACCATTTTTTAAATACAGTGGCGTTCATTTGTGCGTGGTAATCTGGGTGTATAGCACTTGATTAACAGCGTAATACTAATTTAGAACCATTTACAAAACCAAATTTACTTGAACCAGCATGACACATAAGCAATCGACCTCCTTTCCCAGTCGGTACCTTCAATCCTTCCATATTTTGGGCATTTTGCCAAATTTGACCACGTGAATGATTTTGGTTGACCCAAGTCTCATCTAAGTAAACTATAGGTCGAGTGTCATTACTCTGACGAAGGTTACACATTTTACGTAAAAATTTTACGCGCATAGCAACAATATCATTCCTTTCCATGAGAAATTGTCTGCCGTCATTACATTTTTTATATTTAAAATTTAATGATCTTAAAATTCGCCACATTGAAGTTTTAGACCCACTATAACCCATTTTTTCTTTATATGAAGCTAAAATTGTTTGTGTAGTTAGGTACTCACGGTTGTCATAAAACTCATGCACCGTCCTCCGTACAATGTCCACGTCAAAATCGTCAATATCAGTCGCATATTTTACACGTTTGAATGTTTTTCGAGGAGACGTAAATTTCGGTTCTGACTCAGATTCAGAACACGAAGACTTAGATGCCTCAGATGTTATACGCCTCACAGTCGCAATGCTCACTTCACATGCCTCCGCAGTCATTTGCTGAGTTTGTTTAAAAAAATTGGCCACTTCAAGATTAGATTTGTCGATTGACAATTTTTTAAAATAATTATAAACACTATAAATTGTTTTTATAGTTTGAGAGTGAATGTCAGGACGAATAGACATGATAATGTATTCACAGTAAGTAGCAAAATAGTTAAAAAAAAAAACTGAAAATTGCAGTTAAAATGTTTAAATAATAAATTCAAATCACAGATAGTCAGAGCGGGAACACGTCCGTACGTCATAAAATTTGTTCGAAAACAAGAATGTAAAAAAAAAATAAGGTATTACAATACAACAATGCACAACGGATCAAGTTTGTACCCGACAGCTGCACCTGCCCTCTCCCGTTTTGTATACCTCAGTATGACGTATATACTTGCATGTGAATTGTCTATGAGCAAAATACTTGGATATAATATCAGCTGTGTTTAAATAAACATTGGTTACTTTAAAAAAAAAAAAAATTTAAAGTATACATAACAGCTGGTATTATTACTTTTTTTTTTTAAATTTGGCGCGTTTTTATATGAACATTTTTCGAAACCCTAACAAGAATTAGCCACGGTTCGCGCTGCAGTCGAATATCTAGTGTTGCGAAACGGACTATAGATATATTTTATATCACTGCTATTAGTGTAATTTGATTTAATATTGGTAAAACAGTTGATTAAATTAATTATTGACAAAAACATTAAATTTGAAAATATCATTGTGTGTACTGTGTTCCTATAATATATAATAACATACTTAAAAAGTTTTAAATGCCCAAGAATAATATTTTTAAATTTTAACAAAATAACTACTATATTCCTATATAACATACAAGCCAATGATCTTGCTATAGAGGCTTTAACTTGAATAAAAAAAAGAAAAATACTAATAATATTGTTATATTCTTCATTTAAATTTGTTATTTCATATTAGAATTGAAAATGTTAATAAAAAAAAATATTAAGTTAATATATTTTTCAGATTTTTTGGTTACGATATTATTAAATATATACCAAAAATATTGTTCTAAATTTTCAATACTTAACTATAAATAAAAAGATCGCCAAGTAGGTACCACTCTGCTATACAGTGGGTGTCGAGTGGGATCAATGTTACAAATTTGTTAAATTTGAATTCAATGATATAAAATCATTGTACACGAAAAAACATTCTGAGCGAAAATGGTCTATCAGCTTACATAACTAAGTGTATTTTATAATATTATTGCTATTAAAATAATTAATTTTACTATTAATAACACATAAGGTTGGATTAATTTTTTCAGAAAACATTGCATTAAAAAATTTAATTAAATGTATAAAATATAATAATATACTTTGAAAGTTTTATGCACCTACGAAAAATATTTTTAAATTACAACGAAATAAATATCATCATTATTACTATTTTAAATATCTAATTTCGTCTAAATCTATAAACTTAAAATGTCTATAAAAAATTATTTTTTTTTATAATTTATTTTAAATTTTTTGCTTACACTATTAAATACATACTTACGAAAAACATTGTTTTTAATTTTCAATCATTAGCTATAAAAAATGAACTTTATACATTTTTAACTACAAAACAATTTGCAAATATTCAACGATGAATTTTGGTCAAAATTTGAAGTTTAAATGCTTAAAAAAAATTGTGTCTATGTATTTTTATTATTTTTAATTTACTATTTTAACAACTTATGATGTATCTTGTATTAAATTTTCAAGGAATTTGACCTAAAACAATTTTTTCTATCGACATTTAAAGAATAAAAACATTTAAAAAAACTAAACATTTTTTAGGTCTACATTTGCTCAGAAAATGTCAAAATATTAAAAAAAATTTTTAGTGTATAGAAAATGATAATCTTAATATTTGGTGACATTTTTAAATATCCACAGTTATTCCTTTTTGAATTACATCAAAATAAGAAAATTGTTCCCAGAGAAAACGGGTGAATATCCAGTCTAATTTCAAACGCTCATAAAAAATTAGTTCGACTTCCCGGTATACACTTTTTTTATATAACGTAGGAAAACTTATAGAGAAGCATTTCTACCTTTCCAAGAAGTGTTGACAGATATAAAAAAAACATCATCGCTCCGCTCAGTATTTAATATACTGATAAATACTTATTTTATACTAGTGATTACTAGACATAAGTATGTGGTATGCCAATACCAATGTGTAATAACTACATGTTGTTAATAGTCAATAGTCAATATTTTATGTACAATATATTTACTACTTAATCTCAATCAAATATATTAGTAATTTAAATGTAAAAACAATAGTTTTTTGGTTAACTATAACTGTATGAATTTATTTTTTATTAGAATTAAGGCTTCAACTACTGAGTTACTACTTGAGCTACTCTCAAAATGGACTTTGAAGAGGAAGCACTGTTATTATTTTTATTACAACGAAAAATGCGGCGTCGTAAGAAGAGACAATTTTGGGTCCATCCTATTATTGAAAATAAAAATGAAAGCCAATTTAATTTGCTATATAATTCATTAAAAATGTATGATGATAAATTTTTTAATTATTTTAGAATGAGTAAAAATTCATTTGATTATTTATTATGTGAGTTAACGGACATTATACAACGAAGTGACACAACTATGAGAAAAAGCATACCAGCGGACGAACGTCTCGCACTTACTACAAGGTATATAATATTTATTAAACTTATTTACTGTAGTTTTTAATATATTTACTATATATTGTTACATTAAATAATATATATCATAACTTTAATTGAAAATATTTGATAAACTTGAATCGTTATCATCATTGGTGGCATTGAATGTAATGCTTTCTGGGGAAGTGATTGATTGAATACTATTCGGCGATATGTCTGGTAGGTTCACTCTTGTCGGTGCTCGAAATGAAGAAGGTTCGATATAACTAGGATATTGTGTGTATGAATACATCGGATATTGTTTTGATTCATACTCGGTGTTATATACTTGAGCTGATACATTTTCAAAACATCTACCAAAGGACTCTTAGTTATAATTTTGAGAACTAGGTTGACTCTATTTTTGTATTATATTCATAATCTCAATTTGGGCTTGAAACTTCATGTTATTATTAATGGCTTCGAAACGATCGTATAATGACAGTAAAAAAATGCTTATCACTATTAACATTATTCAACGCTTCATCTTGTTTGCTCATACGTCCTGACAAACAGTGTGATAAGTTTGTAATTAGTTCAGTCTTCTTATCTGTATTTTTGGTCGACTTCCTTTTTTTAGTCACGTTTTGACTTTTATCATAACAGTTATTTGTTATGAGTTGCTCAGCTTCATTTTTATGAGTATCGTCGATTGAACTTGATGTTTCTCTTCTATCAGATATAGGTTTTAAAAAAGATAAATTATCAAAGTATAAATATTTTCTATGCTTAGAAGCACCCGATCTACTCTTTACTTCTTTATTCTTTTTTAATTCTCTGTTGTATGAATCTCTTAAACTTCTCCATTTTCTTTAAAGTATGACAGCTAGTAAAAAATTTAAATAATAAGTTAAATTAAAAAAAAACATTATTTCAATTATTTGAAGAAATAATTGATATAGTTTTCACTCTCAATGATTTGAAAAAAAAAGTTCATAAAAGATAATCTATACGCAATACACGGATTGTTTTGGCAATTTAATAACTAATTATTTTTTAGTGTTTACCTAATCAACGATAAATATTGTAACAAATATTTGGCAACCGGATGTTCTTTTAAAGAGCTTCACTATACATATAGATGTGATTCTACAACTGCAAGTGAAATTGTCAGAGATGTGTGTCGTCAGATATGGTTTCAATTACAACCTAGTCATTTATCAAAACCAAACAAAGAAAAATGGCAAGATATCGCCCAACAATTTAAATCAAGAGCTAACTTTCCCAAATGCTTTGGAGCCGTGGATGGAAAGCATATACGTATCATTCACCCATCAAATAGTGGGTCCTTGTACTGGAATTATAAACTTTTTTTTCAATTGTATTACTTGCAGTTTGCGATTCAAATTACTTATTCACATATGTTGATATTGGAGCTTATAGTAAAATGTCTGATTCAATAATATGGAAGGATAGCAGTTTATATAAAAAAATGAATAAAATAACGAATTAGATCTACCTGAGCCTGAAATAATCAGCATGGATGGAAATCGCTTACCTTACGTATTTATTGGTAATGAAGCTTTTGGGTTAAATAAACATTTGTTACGACCATATAGTGGAAAGCAGATATCGGAAAAAAACATGTGTTTAACTATAGGCTTTCCAGAGCACGCGGATACGTCGAATGTTCGTTTGGAATTTTAGCGAATAAATGGCGAAAACTCCACAGGCCACTCAATGTGACAATTGACTTCCCAGAAGATATTGTTAAAGCATGTGTTGTATTACATAATATAGTACGCAAGCAAGATGGTTTAACTACGAAGATACTCTAATGACACCGGATTTTATACCATTTGAAAATAATGAAGAATATCGTGTAGGCAGATCAGTGAATTTAGTCAGAGATAAATTTGCCGATTATTTTATAAGTCAAGAGGGTGAATTACATTGGCAGTATACAATGTAATATAGAAATAAATATATGTGATTTGTATTGAGTAATAAGTATCTATAGTATTAATAATATGTAACATGTTTATTAAATAAATAGTTCTTACCGCAGTTATTTATATCTTTTTGATTCTTCGCTTCAAAATCACTATAAAATATAAGACAAAGACACTCCCAAACTTTAGCTTTTGTAATACGATTACTATAACTTTTTGAAGTATAATCCAAAATACATGGTAAATTATGCAATTCTTCTATAAACAATTCTGTGTCAAATGCGACGTCGTTTTCACTTTGTGCGGTTATAATTTACCTTGTATGAACACAAAACACGTGAACATGTACTACTGAATAACAGAACTAACTCAACTAATCGACAAATTTTATAACACTAGTCATAAAATAATAATGATAATAATATATGTATAGATATGTATATTATACAGATATCGATGATATTTCTATAAATATAAAATAATAATGATACAATTTAGTGCTGGTGGCAAGTGGTCGGAAAGTGGTTGACGTGTCGCAACATGTGTGTTATGCTTAACCACCGACAACCACAATTTCGTGGATGATACAGTCGACACGATGCGACTGAAGTCGAAATTGACGGTAGAAAGTGGTCCGTCTGAGTTCAATTGCATTTTTCATATTATTATATATTGATATGGTCCAATCAGAGGACGAGGTTGTGAATGGACGAAAAGGAGCTTTGAAGTCGCGGTGTTGAAATAAATTGTAAAAACTGTTTAATATTCTGATGACCGATTTATTATAATTTAGAAAAATGATTGGCGTGAAGGTGCTTTCTGTAGCCTGGCAGATTCACGTCTGAATTGATGCCGATTCGGGCTCCCTTATATATTGGCTACTCCTCCTATCGGTACCTACGTCGTCCTAACAAGATAGCGTTGACCTCATTTGTTTTATCGTGTATACTAGTTCCATAAAATGCCATCTGCCCACGTTTTGTCAGCGAGTGGTGATAATTCGCCGGATGCGACTAGTTTCACGGATGCGACAGTATTATCTCAATACCTAGTATTTTTAGTAATATAATATAATATTGTAAAATGATATTATATTATTTAATTTGATCGTCCCTATTTAGTTAGATAATTTCTCAGAATCACTGGTTGTTCGAGGCCGCTTTTTATTATCAAACCCGATATTCGTGATTTAAGCATTATTGGCTTGCTGCTGGTTAGTCTCGCCCTAGTATATTCTTGAGCGTGTTTTCTACTATTAATTTTATTACATACGACGGGTATTAGGTGTGCGATTTCTCTGGTCCTATTCTCAGAATTCCCTATGTTAATTTACAGTCGGTCTAACTTTGTCTTTTCCCAATGTGTCTACGGTTTAGTTGTTATTTATATAGTGGTTTATGTTGAAACGTACATCGTTCCCCCTCACCAACGAGGTCATTGCTGATTTATTAATAGTCATAAAAGTTATGTATCGCCAGGTACATAGCAATATGTTTTTAAAATATCAACCACGAGCGACCACCGTTTTGCGGTCGTAGCGTACTTCTAAAATGGTCCGTGTGAGCTTACTCTTATGCTTGTGGGGTGATGGTATGAGTACAGTTTTAGAACATTGCCGCTGTGGTTGCAACAGCAGCACATGACTATGACAAATTCGTAATTCTTTTTACCGAAAACAAGTATGTATACTTCCCATTTTCCTCAGCTTTCATTAGTTGTAGAAACATGATTTTTTCAACAAAATAAACTTAAGAAGTTCTTCTAGACAACTGCATGCCAGATTTTTGATATTTTTTTTTTTATTGTCTACTTTATATAATTTTTTAAAAATATCATCGGTCTGAAAAAAAAATAAAAAATCTGGTACGCAGTTGTTTAGAAGAAGTTTTCAAGTTTATTATGGTAAAAAAATCATGTTTCTACAACTAACAAGAGCTGAGGAAAATGGGATGTACAAAAGTATGTTTTTACGGTCAAATTTTGTTACCAAAACGGCTTCTTAAACATATTTAGTTTGCCACAGGAAAAACCACAATCATTGGCCAATTAATTTGCTTTGCGTTTGCTAGTATAAACCTTAACAACCCAGGGCAATTGATGTTAGGCTTTTAAAACCCTGAATAATGTGTATATGAACATTTGTAATTTTCATGCGAGTTTAATTAAATTTCATTAAATTTTAATTATTAACATTTTATCTAATATAGGTCAAAGGGACTTATAACTTATTATTAACCTAATGATTAAAAATTTAAATTAAAAATATATTAAACTTGTATTGCCCGTCACAGAAAAAATGATATTGTGGATTAAGCTATTCCAGCTCTACGCGCCTTAAATTATAATCGTTATCTAATTCTACACAACATATAATAGGTATTAATAATTTGAATCATCATTCTTAAGGACGGTTTACACGCAACGACTTATTGTACGTTTTATGGAACAATACAAAACGTACAAAATAACGTACATTTTATAGAGTGTCTACACGTTCCGTTTATTACTCGTCCTGCTCAGTTAGAAACTGTATTTCAGTTGTTTTTGTTCAGTTTTTTGTGATTTTTTGTCGATATGGAAGAAGCGCTGTTGTGGTTTTTTACTATAATATCCCTAGTACGGGTGCATCAGCTTATGAGGAATAAAAAGGAAAATAGAAGAAAATGGTCAAGGAAATGGCTTTTAAAAAGAAGTCAGTACTCCCATATAAATTTATTGAAAGAATTGAGTATTAATGATAATAATGACTGGCGCAATTATTTGTGTATGGACGCTACCACTTACAATCGATTGTTGGAAATAGTAACGCCACACATAAAGAACGATGACACTTGTATGAGAAAAGCTATTTCACCGCACGAAAGACTCTCAGCAACTTTAAGGTTCCTCGCTACAGGGAGAAGCTATAAAGACTTGGAGTTTACAACCATTGTATCTAAATCAAGTTTGAGCATAATAATTCCTGAAACATGTAATGAAATCTACCAGGTTTTAAAAAAGGATTACTTAAAGGTAAGTAAATACTGAATATTTTATTCTTCTGAAGTATTAACACTAATAAAAAATTGAAAACATAAAAAATTAATTACAAGTAAAAAAGAAAAAAAATACTTAGACAATCTTAATAGTGTGAGAAATATTTTTTGACATTATCATAGCATAAAAGTGGTTGTCTTAGGCATTTTCACCTGAAAAAATGGTTACATATTCTGCCAAGGCTGAACCAGAAGCAAGCAGTGGTGGTGTGTTAGTGACGGCTGATTCTGTTTCGAGTAGGTTTGTAGTATGTTGAAATGCTCCGGTATGGAGATGTTCAAGTTCACGAAGAGGTTCAGTTTATGGTTGTTGATATTGAAATGTCTGAGGTAAATTGTAATGTGAAAACTGATACTGTTGAAATTGAGGTGAAAAAGTGTGCTGTATAGGTACATATGGACTTGAGTAAACCTTTTTCTTCCCCATATAAACTATTTTGCAGTTTCTGTTAAGAGTTTTCATTTCACCTTCAAATAAAATATCACCTATCAATTTTTGAATAAATTTTATTTGATTTGGACTGATCTGACTAAGTCGATCAGCGATGTGTTTGCAATATCTGTCAAATAAATCATCGGAAGAGATAGATTCTAATCGCTTCTCAGCCTTTGTCAACACATCTTCCACTTTTTCATTAGTCGTACGTGCTTGCCTCTTTCGAGATGATCCCCGTAAATGGTATGCACTGGACGACGAAGTATTCCAATTGGCTGAACTTTCTGCTGGAGTAGATGAATTCTCAGTAAGTTCTTGATAGCTTCTCAATTTATTAAATTTAAATTAAAATTAAATTTAATAAATTCTCAATTTCATCACACTAGAAAAATAAAAAACATTATTCTGAGAAACATATTAGTTACTCATTCACACTCAGATACATTCTTCAGACACACATAAGTTGTGAATAATTTACTACTTCCTTATTTTTCTATAAAACGTCAAATCATTTCGTACAGAAATATTTATATTTTAAAAAATTGTTGATAAGAAACGTACATTTTAAAATTAAAAAGAATTTATATTATTTTAGTTTTGAACAATTCCGTACAATATTTTCCCTGAATATAGACATATATCAGGTCTTCATTAAAATATGAATTAAATACCTACACTATTTTATTATTTTTAGTTTGCTAAAAATTCTAAGGATTGGCTGGACATTGCAGATGATTTCAAAAACAAGTGGCAGTTCTCTCACTGCCTTGGTGCGATTAACGGGATCATGTTCAAATAATTCCCCCCAAGGACAGTGGATCTTACTATTTCAATTATAAAAAAACTCACAGTATAGTCTTGATAGCTATAGCGAATGCAAACTGTGAATTTATTTACTGCAGTATAGGTACTTATGGCCGTGTTTCTGATGGTAATGTACTAAAACATACAAAATTTTATGAAAAATTCATTAACAACAACTTAAAAATTCCAGAGCCTACACGGCTCCCACAATCAAATCGGGTTCTCGAGTATGTTTTTGTGAGTAATGAGGCTTTTGCGATGCGACCAGATCTTATAAAACCTTATAACCGAGACTCTCTAAATAAGGAAAGAAGAATTTTCAACTAACGCTTTTCTAGGGCACGCCGTGTAGTTGAAAACACTTTTGGAATTTTAGTTTCAAGA
Source organism: Pentalonia nigronervosa (assembly GCA_014851325.1). Taxonomy (NCBI): domain Eukaryota; kingdom Metazoa; phylum Arthropoda; class Insecta; order Hemiptera; family Aphididae; genus Pentalonia; species Pentalonia nigronervosa. Next base: position 17,773 of record JACXSJ010002879.1, read on the forward strand.
TTTCGCATTTTCCACACATCAATTAATTTAAATGTAGAAAACATAAAGACTGTCGTTCTAGCATGTTGTGCTTTACACAATTTCTTGTGTAAAATATCACCCCTAAGTTACACCCCTCCTGGAAGTATGGACACTGAAAATATTATTAACCATTGTGTGGAATTAGGAGAAAGATGTGATCATGAAAGGAGTACAACGTAATATGAGGGGCCAACAATTAGAAAGTGCCAAAATTGTGAGACAGAAATTTAATGAGTATTTTAATCAAGAAGGATCCGTAGCATGGCAAGAAAAAATAATCTGTTTAGCATTAAGTTGTCAACAAATAATATTAATTGTGTATTATAATGATTACATGTATTTTTATTTTTATTCCTTATTTTCTACCCAAGTTTTGTTAAACTCTTTTTGAATATACTCTTATTATATAAGTATGCAATAATTAAGTAAAAAACAAAATGTACAATAATACAAACCTTCATAGTTCATATTTATATTGTATTGGTATTAATGTATTAATATATTATATTTATATTCTTTAGACATTGATGTATAAATATTGTTTTTTAAGCAAATATAATTATACACATTTTATATAAAATACAACAGTTCATTTAATATTCCCTCTAAATTGTACTACTAATTCTAAGAATGTCTGTTTCTACATCTAGCTCACGTACCACACCTACTACAGAAACTGCCACATCATCTGATTGCAACCCCAAAGCCTGCAAAGCTGATACTCAATCTCCACCTAAGAGGCGTAGAATGGAATCTAGACCTTCACATTCAACATCGATACAATTTGATATTTCAAACAAAACCGCTCTATCAGACCTTTCGAAACGATTCAATCCTCCACCACTACCGACTGAACCAACACCTCCACCCAAAAGATCATCCTACTTTGAAAAGCTCGACGTTACTACCCGGCTAGAACTTGACCATGGTGTTCAACACATCATCGATGTCCAACCTGACCTCCGCTTTCCACTTCAGTACTTTATGTACAATACAGCTGAAGAATACCCCGATCTTACTACGAAATCGCATCCCTACGTTAGTACATTTACGCTTATCGCATACCAACAACTTATGCTTAACGCTTGCCTACTAATATGTGACATCTATTCAAGAGAAAGTGTTTCCTACTTTGCCCAAGGATATAAAAGTGACTCACTAAAATCTGACTACCTGTCAAGACTAATGAGCTGTTATATCCCATCTGACCTTGAAGTTCTTATCAACAATCTGGCTCCAACCTACGACCCACAAAGACGTTTACAACTATACGTTCCATCCCTGGATGGATTTGACTTCTTATCTGACTTCGGAAGATCCGTTCCTCCTCAAATGTTCATACTCGCCCACCATCTCTTGGCATCAACAAGATCAAATGCTGACCCCGAGACAATTTTAAGAACATATTACTCCACTATTATACTAGAAGTTGGTACTGAAACTTTCACATCCTCAAATTTTCTAGGCGGATACTTCGACAGACTACAAAGACCCACGAACCATACTAATTGGTTAAACGCACGGTTTGAAAAGATTTTCAACCCCGTTATTGGTCGCGCTTTAATCCAGAGACCTACCCTAGCTAAAACGCGTCTGCAGCCTCAACAATTTCAAAATTTTGAGACAGTCAATCCCTATGATTTCCTACTGTGCTACTCAGAGAATAACCTTGAAAAGATCCTCGAAGTTATCACTGATGTATCAAGTTTTATTAAAGCAGTGTCCCAAGCAACAAAAATGCTTAGTCAAACTCTAACAAACTCTACCGGCGTTAATATAATGTACCACTCGTTATGGAGCGCTACTCTCCCCACTTGCTACATGCTTCCACCTCCGACGATTCTATCCCAATTAGACACCGACGAACTGAATGATACAGCATACGCACGTTATGTTAAATACCTACAACCCGCACCAGTCTTTAAATCAAAATTGCAACCCCCTGTTAAATATATAGAGCCATCCCTCTACCTGGTAAGTAAAGATCCTTACTCTCCTGAAAACGCACCTTTCAAATATGAAGAATTTGATAAACAACGACACGTCTATCCAGATGTGCTCTGGTTTCAACCCTATTCTAAGAACCCTAGTGCAATAAATTTCGCTTTAACCCTTGGACTCCTGATCGAATCTGGAGACATTGATGCAGTTACTATTCCCGTTCCAAATATATGGCTTAGCTTAACTGAAAATAATTCAATGTACCTTCAAGGAACCATACCTACTGACTATTTATCTAAATTCATTCCATCTATTGACATAGCTAACCGATTTAGATTGTGTTCTAGGATGCTCAACGCTGATGAAGACCAGCCCATCGGCATGGCATTCCGCGACGCTTCAACAGTCATGGTACCACGATTTGGCGACGAACAAGTCCGCGCTGACATCCATCACATTTATGGAACAGTGATTCGTGATAACTGCAATGACCCTGACACTGATTTCACCTACACCGCATGAAAAGCCTCACAGCTACCACACCTTCCATTTTCTTACACACATCTATGATCATCCTACAGATATGTGTCAAAGTCAAACTGCTTAAATAGAAGAGTTTACTTCTATTACACACTAAGACAGTATAATGGAGAAAGTGTTACTCTATCCCAGACCAGAAATCCTGTTTTGCTACTACCGTCCTGAACTAAGGCAAACCTTATTTTCAGGTATTACAATATTATTCTTTTTAAAATTTTGTTTTATGTATACTATTAATTTTTTATTATCTAACGCATGTAAATTTACTTGTAAATAAAAAAAAAAATAAATTTCTAATTCCCCCCCCACGGGATCCGCCTTGACGGGGCGGGGGGGCTTGCGGGCTATTAACTGAGTCTTATCAAGCGATCCCGGTCTAAATTAGACCCAACATAAAGTCTTACCTTAACTGGTCGGACAGGCTTGGTCCACCTGCAAGCGCCTGCAAACGGACATAGGTGAAGGAAACACCGAAATTCAATCCCCCTGGCAGTAGGGTTAAAATGCAAGGGAGAAAACCCTTTAAAAAATCCAATATGGAGTCAAAAAGCCGAAGTATTGTTACCACCTCAGGGGCCTCGGAACCCCAGAGGTCGGCAGGGGCGAGTGGATCCGGCCTAAAAACCGGGTCCAAAGTAACGGGCTCGCCTCGGTCGTCAACTAGCGACCGTGAAAGTTTGGGGGTGGCCAGCCAGGCCCCCAATACTCTATCCAATACTAGAGCTGAAGCAGGCACCCATCCTGATGACGGAGTCACAAGGTTGGCTGTCCTGAACAAACTAACTAGGAAACTGGAAATCGGACAAACGGATGAAGAAGGAATTGAAGATATGGTATGGGATAAACAAGCAAATATTAGTATCAAATTAACGGGAATTAACCGTATTGTTTCTGATCTCGACGAGTTCTGTAAAGAGACAAGAAATGTTCACAAGAAGATTAAAGACTGGACGCAAGCCCTCAGAACATCAATGGAGGAGTTAAAGGAAACAACACAGATACTCAGGGATCACTGTCTTAAAAACGTCAAGGAGATGAAGCGACTACGCCGTCTAGTGGTGGGTCATGCAGAGATAACATTAGAGGTTTTGGAAAACAGTACTTCCCAAACGAACTGTAGTAGATCACCCTCGGGTGAAAATAAAACTGATGATATCGGAAACGAGGAGGGACTACGATCTGTAGGCAAAAAGCAAGCGAAAAGGATCAAGAAGAAGACAAAAAGGAAAGAAAGGAAATTTCCCCCTAGCCGTCAACAGGGAATAGTCATACCACGACCGGAAAAGGATGATGCTAGCTACGCAGAAGTTGTTAAAAATCTAAAGGAGGGCATTGACCTTGAGGCAATAGGCGTAAAGGTCACAGAGATGAAGCACACGAGAAGCGAGGCAATATCAATGTCAGTTGGAAAAGGGGCGGCGGGTGCTTTGGCAGCCAAGAAGCTCAAAATTGCGGTTGAAGACGTCTTGGGGACAGATGCACGGGTTCGAGTTAACTCGAATCTAGTACGTCTGGGAATCCAAGGAATCAGTATTGACGACGACCACAGCGATGTCCAAGAGGAAATCTCTAGAGAAGGTGTTCTTGCATCAGACATGAAAATCAGATGGATGAAACCCACTCGTGATGGCAATCAAATGGCTTCGGTCGAAATACCAGAGCATGCGGCGCTCAAGATATTGAAGAAAGGACGGATAAGGGTTGGTCTAGTATATTGCAGGACCAAATTAGAGGCTGCAAAACTCAAGAGATGTTTCCAATGCCATGGCTACGGCCATCTAGCAGCGAACTGCGCGAGGACAAGCCGCAAGGACAGGTGCATGACATGTGGAAGACAAGGCCATCATTCCAAGGACTGTAGGATGCCGCCCAATTGTGTATTATGTGAAGAGCTTGGAAGGAGCAGCTGGGACCATTATCCTGGAAGCGGACCTTGCGAGGCCTACAGAAGAGCTAAAGCAGTAGAGAACAAGAATAAAACTAACCGTAGTTAAGTACTCAATGTGGGCTGAAGGCCAATTCTGAAAAACAATCACTGTATGAGATTGAATATTGTGTTTTATACCAAATGTATGTTTGTTTGATTTCACAATAAACGATGGGTGCCGGGCGGAAGTAATGCTTACCGGCGGTTCCCGCCCAGTGCTCGATTCAAAAGCGGAAAAAAAAAATTGTAGTTCAATTTATTCATAAATTAGAAATGTTAAATTAAGCTATTTTTCGGAAAAAATTAAATAAAGATTACTTGATGATATTCATTTTTCTAAATTTAATATACGAGGACAATTTGTATTATAAAAATAAAGGTATCACTTGATTTTTGACAATACATTACTTATTTAATAAATATAAATATTAAATCGTTCACTTATTTCTTGATCTATACCACGGTTATATACATAGGTTGGAGCACGACGCCATATCGCATGTCGAAGTGGTGACTGAGTGAACTAGTAGTTACACACCCGGTATTAATACGTAATCTTTTCTACGCACCATGCACGTATATGGTATAATTTATATATTATGTATTTTTTTTTTTTTGGGGGGGGGGGGTTAATTGGCCGCTAGTACCATCCCGTCTCACAATCAATTCTCCAGGCATCTCTATTCATTGTCAAATCCTTCCAAGTTGCTCCGCCTCCTAAATCTTCTATATTTCTCTTAACTAAATCTTCCCATCTCAATTTTGGTCTTCCCAAGGGCTTTTTTCCTACTGGATTCTGTTCTAAAACCATTCTTAGTAAAGAGTTCTGGCTTCGGATTGCATGTCCTGCCCACCGCAATATTTTTTCTTGACCGTCTCTGCTATGTTATTTTCATTAAAAATTTCTTGTAACTCTATATTTTTCCTTCTTCTCCACTCTCCTGTTATGTTACCTTTTATTGGACCGAAGATTTTTCGTAATATTTTCCTTTCTAGTATTAAGAACTTATTCTCATCCGATTTCCTTAGTGCTTATGTTTCCGATCCGTACAATATCACTGGCCGTATTAGACTACTATACAAACGTCTCTTTATCTCTCTTAATAATGATCTAGAACTTAATAGTTTCTCCAAACCATAATAAGTCCTGTTTCCCGCGGCTACTTCCTTGGTGATATCATATTTTTCAGTCACAATTGAGCCAAGATATTTGGAAGAATTCACTTTCTTAAATTTAAAATGATCTACCTCCAAAACTTGATCCATCTAATTTTGTCTATCTATAATCATATATTCAGTTTTTTGTTCATTAATTTGTAGTCCTACTTTATGTGCTGCGTCATTAAGTGTGTCACAGAGCCGTTGAACTCCATCTTGAGATTCGTCCATCAGTACTATATCATCGGCATATTCCAATAATAGAATAGTTGAGTTCCGAAGTTATATTCCTTCGTGTGGTTCAATTTTTATCTCTCTTATTACTTTTTCCAATACCAGGTTGAAGAGGATAGGTGAGATTGAATCACCCTGTCTAAGGCCGGATTTTACTGTAACTGGATCAGACTTCATATTTCTGACTTTTATTGTGACCACGGTTTCCATGATGCTGATTGAAACTAGATTGACCAGCTTCTGGGGAAAATCGAACTCTTTCAGAATATTTATGAGACTTTCCCTATGAATACTGTCGTATGCTTTTTTGAAGTCAACGAATAGCGTATGCATCTCCCTATCGAATATCCACGTTTTTTGATATAATTGTCTAAAAATAAATATTTGGTCCATCGTTGACTTCCCCGGTCTAAAACCACCTTGATATTCACCAATTGTCTGTTCTGCTTTTTCTTTTATTCTTGTTAGGATACAATTTGAGAACACTTTGTACACTACATTCAATAGGGCAATTCCCCTATAATTATTACGGTCTTATTTATTTCCTTTTTTGTGTATTGGGCAAATAGGGACGTTTTCCAATCTTCTGGAAATTCTTCCGTTACTCATATTTTTTTAATCACTTGCCAATTCCATTGTGTCACATCCTCCCTTCCTTTTTTAAGTAATTCAGCCTGGAACCCATATTTGCCTGGAGACTTATTATTTTTCAGATTCTTTATTTGTAAGTCTATTTCTTCTAGAGTTGGCTCTGGACATTCTTGGTTGTTTATATTTCCTAGGTCAAATATGAACAATTTGTCTGGTTCTTCACAGTTCAGTAATTCTTCAAAGTATTACATTCTTTAGCTATACCTTCATCTGTAGTAACCAAGGATCCATTACTATCTCTAATAAAACGTTCGCTTTTTTTGAAGTCTCCACTTAAATCCTTAATAGTCTTATACATATCATGTGTTTTATTTGCTTTAAAATCTTGATCTTCCCTTTCTAGTAAGTTACATACAAATTTTCTTTTCACACATCTTAGAATCTTATCTGCTTCCTTTCGTTCGTGTGATAAACCTTGTTATCTTTGTCTCATTTTCCATATCCTTTAACCATTCTTCACGAGCAGCTTTTCTTCTCCGTATTGCTTCCTCACATATATTATTGAACCACACTTTTGATACATTTCTTTTTGTTCCTATTACTCCCGTCGCTGCTGTTTCTATAGAATCTTTGACATTATTCCATATTTCATTCACATCACTGGTATGTTTTATCCGTTTTTCTTCAAAAATCTTCTTGATTGTGTTGTTATAATCCTTGAGAAACCTCTTGTCTTCCAACTTCTGCACGTCATATCTTCTCATGGATGTTGTATTACATTTATTATGCTTTTTTAGCTTTATAGGTACCCAAAAACCTACTAATAGATGATGAGAATCAGAGTCTGCCCCACGTAATGTTCGAACATTAGTAATTCCATTCTTGAACCTCTCATTAACCAGAACATGGTCTACCTGATTCTTATATTTTCCATCAGGTGATACCCATGTGTACTTATGAATCTCCTTGCGAGGGAACATAGTGCTTTTTATACATAGTCCTTTTCCTACTGCAAAATTAATCAGTTTCATACCGTTGTCATTCGAAACCTCATGTAGGTTATGTGTCCCAATTACAGCTCTATACAGCGCTTCCTTGCAGATTTTTAGCATTAAAATCCCCTAGAACTATTTTAACATCACCAACTGCTGTATCCATTGTGTCTTCTAGTGTAGAGTAGAACTCTTCCTTTTCTTCATCATCTTTTTCTTCGGTTGGTGCATGAGCATTAATTAGAACTATTCGGAAATTTCTGGTCCTTAGTGTTAGCGTGGAGATTCTTTGGCTAATATCCCTGGAATCCTTCACCATGTAGATTATTGATTCATGTATCGTGAAACCAGTCCCTAATCTATGTCCTTGTTCCCTATTTCCGTTAATGATGGTTGTTTGAGATATTTTACTCGATCCTGCATCTTCCCACCTCACTTCTTGCAGGGCAATACATCTTATCTTATATTTCTCTGCTACTCTTACTAAATTCAATGCTGCTCCTTGTTTAATAGAATTCGAAAATTCCAAGTACCACAAAATAAATCCGATTTCCAGTTTCCAATCTTTTTTCCAAATAATCTATCCCGAGGCTTGGTGTTAAAGTCCTGAACAGAGCTTCTTTTACTAGGCAGGGTTGTTATCCCTGCGCTAAACCCCCAACCTGGAGGACCAGACTACCCCAACCACTTAAGGTCAGGGTAGGGCTATTGCAGAGTACTTATTAAGTTACCCTGGGTGATGGGCACGCCACTTTCCTTACGCCAAAATATATTATGTATATCATAATTATTTCTAATTTAAATTATTCAATAAATTCTACTGTGTGATGAATATTATTACAAATTGCATATTGCCATAGTATGTAATAATCTATCTATTTTTTTATAGACATCTTATAAAATTCTATAAAGACTTCTTGTGTAGGTATCTAGTGTCTAGACAAATTTGTTAAGGATATATTGAACTTTAAATAATAATATTATAATTTACATTCAAATTCATACGATAGCTGTTGTGCTATAAAATAAGTATTTTTTTAATTACCATATTATATTACATACTAGTACATTACACTTATCTTATTCACGTAAGTGTTACTTATATCAGCAAAATTTCTTTGAGCCTGAAAAACTGAATAAATGACACTGCAGTATGATACGATATTATTATACATATTTATTTTATTTGTTTTATTTGTTATTTTATTTATAAATAGTAAAAAAATATATTTAATTGTTAAAAAGTAGGTAGTAATTAAAAAATGTATACATTTTTTAGTACAAAAAGTTATTTTAAAATGGAGAACTGTTTGTGACAATTATACACGCAGTTTGAAAAAATAAGCAGAATGTGACAAATCTGGAAGTGGTGTGGAAAAAATTTAACTATACATTTTCGAACAACATCTTTCATTTTTGAATAAATGCAGAGAACAGCATCCGACTTGTAGTAGTATACAAATCCACTAGCAAATAAAGATACTCCTACATCTAATTTCGATAATATTGAATCAAATATTAAAAATAATACTTAATGCTCCGAAAACGAAGGAAACCAAAATGATACATCTATTAATCCATGCTATAAGTCCACGCCAGCAAAAAAAAAAGAAAAACAACACATTCACTTGAGGATAAATTAGATGCTTTTTTGGATTCACAAATAATTAACACGAATAGTTCATCTGTGACATGACTGATGAAAATATGACATTTTATACTTCAACATTGCCTATAGTGAAAATTTTAACCTTAAATCAAAAAATGCGTTTTCCAATTGAATTTATGCAACTGCTACAAAATATAAAACATACTGGTTCATCAATGGAATCTTCAATTGCTCAAACTTTTTATGTTGCACCATATCGTCATCACAATATGCCAATATCACCTCATACATATAACGATCAGTATTTGCAATCAAATATATTACGTCCAAACTCAGCATCATTTTTGAATTCTATACAGACTTATTTTACATAGTTTTCGACAGAAGACAAAAATCCACCATCGAACTGAAATGATGGAATTTTATGATTTGCAGTACAATTATTTTTAATTTTTTTTTTTTTTTTATTTCAAAAATTGTCAAAAATACGTGATTTGTATACATTTTTATAATATCAATTATTTCAAATTAATTGATTTTTTTTCTTTTAATAAATTAAAATATTTTCAATAATTATCATATACAAGATAGTATGTTTATTTTTAATAATATATTTGTAATAACTTCTTCGTATAATAATTCTAATATTATAATACATATAAATAACTATCAATAATAAATATATATATTTTTTATTTTTACTTACCTCAGAGTAACAGCTAGCATTTCTTCGGATGGTATGGCAGATTTCATATTCGTATCTCGACGTATGCTTTTATGTTTAATTTTGGCAAAAAGTTCATCAAATGACGTTAAAGACATACGAAAATAATTAAAAAAACTTACATTATCAGCTCGTAATCTACTATAAAGATTGTAAAAATCACCATGCAATAATCTTTTATTATTAATTGGGTGCACCCACCATTTTCTTTGCACTCGTTTTTTTTTTCGTGAATAATTTTCAAAGCAGATGATGGCTGACGTTGTTCCTAGCTAGTGTGACCGGAAAAGTAACGACCGTTAAAATAACGTCCGTTAATAAAACGCTCGTGTGACCTAACGCTTAAATATAGGTAATTAATTTTAGGACCGTACCTACAATTTTCTTTAAAATTTATATTTATAACAATTGAATTTAATATTATTGTATCCAAAACTAATTTTTTATATCATTACATTTTTATAATTTACAGGGTGCGGAAAAAAACTCCCTGATTAAGGAAACTAATAAAAACTACACCAAGTCAAATATCAAAAAAAAAAAAAAAATTATTTATAAATTGTACATATAATGCCATTTTATATTAATTATTTCTAAAAATTATACCACTTAAGTGACGGCCCTCATTCTCGATACATTGATTGAGCCTTTCACAGTAATTTTTTATGACTCTACGGGTCATTTCGAGCGAGATAGTAGCAATTTCCTGGATTATTACCTCCTTCAGAGCTTCCAAAGTTTGTGGACGATGTTGGTACTCTAAGCTTTAGGCTTTAAGATAAAGCTTTAGCTTTAAAGCTCTAGGTTTTAAGATATCCCCAGAGAAAAAAAATCGCATGGGTTCAAATCTGGTGAACGTCGCAGCCACCCAATGTCACCTCGCAAGGAAACAATATGCCCAGGAAACATTTCTCGCAGAATGCCAAGTGAATTACGAGCCATTTGTGCTGTTGCACCATCTTATTGAAACCACACATTTTGTTGTCCATACTCATGAAAAAAAATAGTTCAATTTTGGCCGAAGAAAATGTTCAAGCATTTCCACAATAGCGATTAGAGGTCACTGTTACAGTGATACCGTCTTCTTCAAAGAAGTACGAATCCCACACACCAAACGCGAAAATGGCACATCAGACTGTAACCTTTGGACTGTGGAGTGGTCACTGGTGAAGTTCTTGAGGATTGTGTTCAGACCAGTATCGAAAGTTTTGTTTCTTTACCGTAACTGAAAGATAAAAATGTGCCTCGTCCGTAAAAAGCAAAACATCTGTACGGGGAACATTCGGAAGGAGATCCCGACACAATGTTTTATGGGTTTCCCAATCTCTTGGAAAAAGTTCTTGCATGACCACAATTTTGTAAAGATGTATTTTAAGTTCTTGGTGCAGAATCCTCCGAACACTGCGATCAGATAAGTGTAAAACAGCCGCATGTTTCCGTGCAGAACGCCGCAGAAAATTGCTTGATTGAGGTTCTCACAGCTACCACATTTTCCAGTCCTGTTGCCGTTTGAGGTCGGCCCGTCGATTTTCTTTTTAATGCAGAACTTGTTTGTCTAAAATTTGATCCTCAATTATGTATGGTTTTGCTATCGGGAACGAGATCACATCGATTGAGCGCGAACCGCTATTAATAATAAATTCCTCAACAACAAACGCACGATGCTCTTCCGACAATGCCATGATGAATACTAAAAATGGTATTGATAAGGCTTTCTATCGATGTAATTACCACTAATGTACCTCCACCCAAACCCAAACTATAACCTTATCAAACTAGGGAGTTCTTTTTGCCGCATCCGGTATAATGCCAAAAAAAAAAAATATATTATGCAAAAAATATGGTAAACGTAAGAAAATTCTTCCTGCTATGCTTTATGATCTCGCAGGATTACATAAAGCTTTAGACAAAGTTATTGACAAAAGAAGGAGAGCTTTTTTTATTATTAAACCCTAGATTACTAATCTCATACCATACTACAGTACAGGTAATGATATGTAAATTTTACGTATAACATTTTTTATTTTATTAATCCGTAATTTAACTTGATTTTTTTTATATTTTTTTGTCAAATAAAATAAGAATAAAATAAATATATAATATTAACTCAAACAAAAAAAGTCTTATATTTTGGTATTAATTTTTCAAACATAAAAAAGAAAACAAACATCTATAAATTATACATTTTTATACTTAATAAATTAAATTATAAAAAAAACAAACTATAAAATACGAAACTTTATAAAAATGACAATTTCCTCAACATTCAATACATTTTTTTTTCTGGTGTTCTCCACAAACAGGTTTTTCACATTCGATGCAGTATGTTGTCGTCAATCTTTTCTTTTTATAATTACAAAATGTGCAATACTTTTTTGGACCTGATTGAGTGTTAGGACTTGTATCAATTGTACCTTGTTATTCACCAATCACTTCTTGTATAATTCTCCTAAGTTCTTTGCTGATACTTGGAATGTTTAACCTTTGACATTGCCATTCTTCTGTTAGTTGCTTGTGCAACCCTAACATAAAGTGTAGTCTAGATAGTGGCTTTCGCCACCGGGAAATGATCGACCCCCTGTGCCCAGGCAGATCAGGAAATAACTCGGAGAAAATACAGATGGCGTGAGGCTAGCGTCGTTGGTGGCGGCCAAAGCTAACACAAATTAAACTATGATGATTACAGATAAAGATTTTTTTAGTACTACTCTAGGGGGATCGGATACCAGAAGTTGGCAACTGATGGTGTGCGAGCGAGCAGTCAGGGGTCGTCATCGAGCAATCGCAAGAAAACAGGTGTTAAGGTGCCCAGCACGGCCTTCACATCCTGTAAAGCAACTGCTGAAACAGTTGTGTTCCAAAAGAACACGCAACGGAACCAGGCTAACGACGGAGATATGAATATCGGCAAAATTGAGACGGCTGCTGTAGCAGCAGGAAAAACAAGCGGAGGATCATCCATCCTGAGACCCAAGATGCCCGAGGTATCATGCAGGCGCGATCTCGATGAAATAGATAAACTGAGACACGTACTGAAGACGCAGAATGTGATCATTTCCAATCTATTAACAAAGGTAGACCACCTTAAGTTAGTCAGCACGTTGTCAAAGTCACTTCAAGTGAAAGAGGTCATAGCAGCGATAATTGAATCCGCTGAGGGACTAAACGGAAGTAGAAAGGCCCTGATCGGTGCTTTTAACGAAGCTGAAAGCGCAAGTAGACAAGTTATCAAACCCGTTCCCGATCAGCCTTCCATGAGTCTAGTCAGCCAGGAGTCCTTACTGAGAATATGCCAGGACATCAAGGAGTCCATTGCCAAACAACAGGAAGATATCAACAACCTAAAACTCTCCCAGGCATAATCTAGACCTACGTACGCCTAGTTTGCAAGAACAGAAGCGGCTCCAACCGATCAACAAGGAGAACAAAAGAAGCACTTAGTACCAGCTGAGGACTCCAACTGGAAAACGGTGAGGAAAAAAACAAAAACAAAAGATAACGTAGGTAAAACCGATCACGAGGAAAATAATTGGAAGAGGAAAACCCCGCTCATTGACGCGATTGTAATCAAGCCGGGTCATGGAGAAACGATCACCGACATTCTCAAATCAATGAGAAAAGATGTCAACTTAGAGACGACCGGAGCTCAGATTTCCTCCATATTGGAGAGCCGAAATGGAGAGATACTAATAAAACTTAAGTCCAAAGAGACGGAGGATAGCCCTAGAAGAGGCATTGAAGACCAACCTGGGTCCACGAGCTACTGTACGCGGTCTGGTGAGTCTCGAAGACGTGGAAATACTGGACCTGGACTGCGTGACATCAGGGGCCGAGGTAGAAAGCAGCATACGAAACGCCCGGGGCCTACCGACGGACGACCAAACTGTCAAAGTTAAAAGCATGCGACAGTCGTACATGAGCACATAGAAAGCGATATTCCGGTTAAAACGAGCGGATGCTCAAAAAGTTGTCAAAACAGGGCGCTTAAAAGTGGGATGGATAAATGCCAGAATAATGCTCAAAATCAAAGTTAAAAAGTGTTTTAGATGCTTAGGTTTCGGTCATACAAAACATAGTTGCAAGGGACCAGACCGCTCAGACGCTTGCTGTCTATGTGGAAAGAATGGACATAAAGCATCAATCTGCAACGGCCCACCAAACTGCGTGGCCTGCCAAGACGTAAAAGAACCCACAGACCACTTCCCGGGTAGTGGAAAGTGTGTGGCCTATCGAATAGCTATGTCCAAAGTCGAGGATAGGGTAACAGCCACAACCGGCAATACCCTAGATAGCCAAAGAAATGCTTAAGTGCATTCAGATTAACCTGAACTGCTGCAAAGCAGCTCAGGCCCTGCTCCATCAGATCGCAGCCGAGAAACGGTGTGACCTGGTATTCATAAGTGAACCTAATCGAAATGAGGACACAAACAGGTACTCGGACTTAACGGGTAAAGCGGCAATAATTAACGTAAAGCAATCAAGATTTGATCATGAAGACATTGGGGAAGCGGGTTTCAGGTGGGTCACTGTTCATGAGATAAGGTTATTCTCGTGTTACTGGTCACCAAACTCGACATTCTCATATTACTTGGATTTCCTAAACAGGATAGAACGGAGCATTAAAAGTGAACGGACAGAGACTATTATAACTGGGGACTTTAATGCTAAGCACTCAGACTGGGGTTCCCCAACTTGCGAGAAGCGTGGTGAAGCTCTTGCAGACTTAGTCAACGCTCTAGGCCTAGTAATATGCAACAAAGGTAACAGAAGCACGTTCCACAAAGGAAGCATAATCGATTTGACAATAGCAACTCCGAACCTAGCCTGTAGGGTCTCGGGTTGGAAGGTACTAGATGAGGAATCGCTTAGCGATCATTATTACATAACTTTTGACTGTCTCCTCGGCACCACAGCTAACAGATCCCACTACAAAAGAGCCCAAAGAGACCTCAAAAAACTGGGGACAACACTACTCTCTAATAGTCTATATCAAATCGCTATCCATACCAACGCTGAAGAAAGCGCCTTAGCTCAAAGGGATGCAATACAAAAATAACGTATCGAAACACCAACCGGTAGTAAAATTAGGAGATCGGTTTACTGGTGGACACCCGAAATAGGCTCCCTCCACAGAACTTCCAACCACTTACGTAGGGTTTTCCAGAGAAAGAGAAAGCAAGTTGGTCAGGAGAACAGCTCAACCGAAGAAGAAAAGGAAACTAGTGACTGCTATAAAAAGGGCGAAAGAAGATGCGTTGAAAAAACTCTGCGACCTCGTTGAATGAGACACATGGGGTCTTTTATATAAGTTGGTAATGGGCAAGCTGTCAAGACCACCCTCCATTCCCGAACTCGACACTCCAGGGCGTATAGAACACATTGTCAATGGTCTATTTCCCTAACATCCCAGAAGGGACACTGCTACGTGGTACCATAATCCAGTGCAGGAGGGATCCCTACGGAATATAGACCTCAACGAACTAAAAACCGCAGCAAGTCGACTGAAGATCAAGGTTGCTCCGGGAATAGACGGCATCCCTAACGAAGCAGTAAAAATAATTGTTGCCCTAAACCCCAATGTACTCCTCAGAGTCAGTGGCGTAACAAGATGGGAATGGGCCCCGGGGCAATTAATAAATTAGGCTCCTTAATTCTATGTATAGGAAAAACCACATTAAACGTTATATTGTTGTTTAAAATATAAATACCCTTATAAAACCATCTATAATTCAAGATCCTTGTCAATATTTATATTTTTTTGCCACATTTCGTATACAACACAAGCCTTAATATGGTTTTTCGAAAAACCATGTTCCTTAATTCTTTCTGATAAGTGCTTCCAATCTCGAAGACCCGTGCACCAAGTACTTCTTTGCAAAGAAAACAACCAACACGGTTGACAATAGGTTGCATCTAGCAATGGTGAATAACCAGTGGCATAACTATAAATTTGGGTCTCCGGGGCAGTATCAAGTGTTGGCTTATATTATGCTACCAAAATTAAAAAAAAAACAATATTTATTATTTATTATATTTTATTATTTGGCGTAGGGAAAGTGGCGCTCCCATCGCCCAGTGTACTCCAATAAGTGCACTGCAGTAGCCCTACCCTAACTTTAATTAGTTGGGGTAGTCTGGTTCTCCAGGTTGGGGGTTTAGCGACGGGCTAATGACCCGTCCTAGTAAAAAAAAAACACTGTTAAGAAACCTACTACTACTAAGCCTCGGACAGATCTTTTGGAAAATGAAAATGGAACTAAGCCTGGAAAACCTGGAGTATTTCGATTCGGAACATGGAACATTAGATCTTTATATAAACTTGGGGCACTAAAATGTATCACTAGTATAGTCAAGAAATATTATGTGGATTTAGTTGCCCTCCAAGAAGTGAGATGGCCAGGATCTGGACATCTCAAATCAGATAACGTGACAATATTTTATAGTGGAAGCGGTAATGGAAAACACGAACACAGAGTGGGTTTTATTGTAAAAGAGTCCTTAGTAAAATTAGTTTAGAAATTCGAAGCAGTTGATGATCGATTATGCTATATAATAATTGAAGGGAAAACCTCTAATATAGCAATAATCAACTGTTATGCACCAACTGAAACAGCAAATAACGATGATAAAGACTTTTTCTACGATAATCTAAAAAGAGTATACGACACTATAACCAGAAGCTACATAAGAATTCTAATTGGAGACCAAAATTCTCAAGTAGGGCGTGAGCATGCCTTTAGGCATATTATAGGAAAAGAAGTATGCATAGTGAAAGCAATAATAACGGATTAAGATTAATCAGCTTTGCCTCAACCAAAGGATTAGTTATAAGTACTACCCAGTTTTAACGTAAAGAAATTTACAAACAAACTTGGGTATCTCCAGATGGAAGAACTAAAAGTCAGATCGATCATATACTTATAGATAAGAGATACAGATCTAGTGTAAGACAAGTTAGAAGTTATAGAGGAGCTGATGGAGACACGGATCACTACCTGGTCATATCATCATTTAGAACTAAACTGGCTAATAGTTGGAAGCAGAAAAGACTAAAAGGTAGAACCCGCCTGGAAATAGAAAACACTAAGGATCGAGAGAAAGTGAAATCATATCGAGGAATACTAAATAATGAACTAATGAAAACATCTCAAAATACAGAGCAAAACCCTGAAGAAACTTGGAACATAGTTAAAGATTCAATAAACAAATCAGCTGAAGTTTTTAAAAAAGAAAACACATTCAACGGTAAGAATTCATGGTTTAATGAACGGTGTAAGGAAGCCATAGAAAGACGCGCAGAAGCAAGATTAAAAATG